>JAEIFU010000898.1:0-91166 GCA_018904235.1 Lordiphosa stackelbergi
CTGTTATTCAAAAATGAATTTACCCTGTGACGTGTCGATTGCTGGCTCTTGTATACACAGAAGATAGTAACGTGGAGGACTTTTATAATATTTTATTCTGAAGTTTATAATTCGTTGCTTTTAATTAAAGCTGAAAAATTACAAATTGTAATTTATTTTTATTCCATTCAGTACAAAAACCTAAAACTAAAAATAGAAAAAAACAGCAACAAAGCTAATTTATTTTATTCCTTATTTGTTTTCTGTCAACAGAACATTTAGACCTTTTTCGGCGCGTTAATTGCAGCCTTTAGTTAGGGAATCATTCTGCTTAGGTGGTATTGATGCTAAAAGTAAAAACTTAATTAATAAATAGGTTATACTCAGTCAGGTCTTTTCCTATTGTAACATAAATATAAATTAGTTCCATCCATTAGATCTGTCTTGTACCCTTTAGCATGTTAGTAGGCGCTTTTATGTTGTCGTTTACAGCTGGATTTTTCCCGTCTTATACTGTATATTGTCAACCCAGTATAGAAAAAAATATTAGAAAAAATTGTAGTCCAATGATCGAGGCTCGGTCCATAGCCAGTTTAATTTTGCGTCCAATAAATCCTACCTCATCAAAATCGGTTTAGTAGAACTCGAAAATCTGCAAACCATTTTGAAAAACGTGGTTTCGACAAATACACGTTTAAAGTTTCTGTTTTCGATAAAATAATTATTTTGAATAGATTTTAAACATGGATTTGATGCATTTGAGTGTTTCAACAAAATCGGTTCAACAGTTCTCGAGAAATTATGGTCAAAGAGCGTCAAAACATGGTAAAACAAGTAGGAAAGTCGGTCAAGCCCGACTGTAATATACTCTGTACCTGCAGTAGTAGCTGAAAGCAGCGCTGCTGCTGCGCTGGGGCAGCGAACATTATTTTGGTCATAACTGGAGTATCGTTCAACCGATCTTTGTCGTTCCTGCGGCAAACCGATAAATAATCTCGCCTACTAAATATCTTTAGAAAGTACGAACCACTTATCTACAAAACTGTGGCAGATATGACGATTTTTCGAAATCCCGGGGGCGGGAGGACGTGAAATAAATTGAAAATAAACTTGATCTGCCTGGAAGTATAAGAAGTTTATGTTCAATTCATGTTTAACCTCTATCTCTAACCATCTCTGAGATCTGTTTGTTCATACGGTCGGGCAGAAGGACATGGCTATATCGACTCGGCTGTTGATGCTGATCAAGAATATATATACTTTATAGGATCGGAAGTCATTTCCTTCTCTCTGTTACATACTTTTGCACAAACTTAATGTACTCTGTGTACTTTTGGTACAGAGTATAAAAAATCTCAAAGAATGTCCTAACAAAATATTTTTTTTGAAAAATTACGAACTCAACTTAACGACTACAGACGCTTTATACACTGAAAGGGGTGTGTTATAATTTTGCCCAGAAGTGTGCAACCTGCATAGAAGGAATCATCTCCGACCACATAAAGTATATATATTCTTGTCTGTCCGTCTGTCCGTCCGTTCGCTCTGTCTGTTTCTTTGCGCGAACTAGTCCCTCAGTTTTGGAGCTATCGAGCTGAAACTTTGCACTGAGTCTTCTTTTACTGCACGCTGCTAATATGTCGGAACCGACCGGATCGGATGACTACTTCTTGTAGCTGCCATACAAATGTTCGTTCGGAAAATGGATTTTAGTAAGAAAAACTGGTTTGTTCTCAATATTACTGCTGTTAAACACGGTCATGGGCAATATGTAATGTTTTTAAGCTGATCTGCGAAGTTTGGTCGAAGTCGCTAACCGTTGAGACAAGCTATTTCAAGTGTATCAAACTTCGGTACAGACGAAGTAAGCTTTATCTTTCTCGTTTTGAAGTCTTTTGAGAAAGAAAACTTTTAATGATCTTGTCGGATCTGCTTGAAAGTTTTGCTAGATGTTTCTAAGACCCCAATCCCAGCAAACATTTTTTATCGCAGAAGATAAGAATGCGATTCTTCCAGTAGGTGTAGCTTCACTCTGGCGATATCGCATATTTATGCGTATTCCTCTCTCTCCCTTCGGGTAGAAATTGTCACTCTGCGACACTTCTTGAAGGAGAGAAAGCGTTTCTTCCCAGAGATAGAAAAAGTCTCTTCTAACGGATAAGAAAGAGCGCTTAAAAAAATATATAAATCTTGTGCCACTCCTACACAACCTGCTGGTGGCTACTACTCTAACTCTCTCCTTTCCTGTTCAAAAAAGAAATAAAATAAACTAACACGCTATTTTACGAAAAAAACTTACCCACTTTGAGGCCGACCGAACTCAAAACCCTTGGACTGAAATCACGATGGGACTGACGTCTTAGACGACTGCGCCACGCTGTGCGTCTAAGAACGGGCAACTAGAGGGTTCACTTGTATTGTTATACCTAAATGATGCATGTAATTCTCAGAAGTTCTTAGTACTTTACCTTTTTTTTTTTTTTGGTCATTTTATATAAAATAATATTTATTAAAAAATTTATTTTTATTTTTCATAAAAAAAAACCGGAATTAGATCTCGACATGCCCATCATAACGTAATTTGCGGTTTTGCACAAAATTTTTTTTAAAAGTTAATTTTATAAACAATTTCAAAAATCGTCAAAAACGAAAAATGGAAAAAAGGGTTTTTTAAAAACACGATATCTCAGGTTTGGTTTATCGGACAGGTCTCCAATTGATATTGGTAAAAAGTATTTTACTGTATCTACTCATATTATAATTTTTAGATTTTAAATTATTTAATAATATTAAGTAATTGTTGCTAAAAATTATTTATAATTTTTTCTTAGTGTTAACCACCATGATATAGCTTCTAGGATAAACAATTTATTGCCCTGAATATAACTTAAATTTTGGTGTTTTCAAAAGATGGAGACTTTTTATGGTTTAAAGTTATGAATTTTTGAAGTTAAACAAATAAAAGATGCCCTTAAATAAAAATTTCTCACGTAGTCAGTTTTAAAGTCATGTGATTGAAACTTGGCAATTGTGCTTTATATTGATCAAGCTTTTCAAAATTGCCAACATCACACAGATCGGAAGTCTATATCATATAGCTGCCATAGGAATGCTGAATTTGTTTGTGGTATAATATACTTTGAAAACTCTGGTCACCTAATCCACAACAAAATGCAATTAATCATAGCATGGTATGGCAGCTATATGAAATAGACGTCCGATCTGTGTGATGTTGACATTTTTGAAAAGCTTGATATATATAAAGCCCACTTGCCAAGTTTCAGTCGTAGAGCTTTAAGGGCAACTTTTTATTTGTTTATAACTTTAAAAATTCATAACTTTAAACTATAAAAAGTCTCCATCTTTTGAAAACACCAAAATTTAAGTTACGCTTAGGACAATACATTGTTTATGCTTAGAAGCTATATCATGGTGGTTAACACTGAGAAAAATTATAAATAATTTTAGCAACAATTACTTAATATTATTAAATAATTTAAAATCTATAAAACTATTATTTGAGTAGCTACAGTAAAATACTTTTCACCAGTATCAATTTGATACCTGTCTGTTCAAAGATATTTGAACAAGTGCATTTAAGACCGCTACCTGCGGTCGCCTAAGCCGAGGCGCACAAAAATAGAAATTAGAACCTAAGAAATAAGCAAAACCCCAAGAAGGGACACATCTGTTAGTAATAAGGCATTTCTCTGCTTGGGGTAAAACCAAAATTGTATAAAAGGGAAAACTCAATTCTTTAATAAACATTCAGCTTCTAGAAGAGGAGCTAGTCACTGCACCATATATGCGTTTTATTTACTGTCCGATAAACCAAACCTGAGATATCACGTTTTTAAAAACCCTTTTTTCCATTTTCCCGTTTTTGACGATTTTGAAATTGTTTATAAAATTAGCAAAATTTTTGTGCAAACCGCAAATTACGTTATGATGGGCATGTCGAGATCTAATTTCAATTTTTTTTTATTAAATGAAAATAAAAATTTTTTAACCGTTCGGTTTATAAAACAATGACCCATATCGCCAATTTATCCCTTTTATGTTAAAAATGCGAAACCTTGTGTGTTTTGTTTTGGTAAATCGCCAAAACTATCATCAGACTCTCATCTCAAACTATCGCCAAACTCACTTTTGACGAGAGAGATAAGAAACCCGACAAATGTTTGCAGGATAAACGTTTAAGTAAATAAAAAAATTCACACACATATTCTAGTCCAGAAGAGTGACCCAAAATATAAATTGCTTATTTCTTTACCTTCTTTCCAATTTGTATAATTTTTCGTTATTATTTTCATAGAACACTGTTTAAATTATTTAATATTTTGAATATCAAATATGATTTTTTTGACACAGACTCAACTTCCCTCTTTCTTGCACAAGTTGAAGTGAATTTTGCCGGCAGTATAAAATCAATACAAAGGGACATTATAACGGAATTAGCGAGATCAGACCATTGTTTCGTGCCTTCCACAATTCCTTATACAATTTCCATTACGGTGATTGTATACCCTTTTCAATATATTTATTAAAAAGACTTAGGCAGGGATAAAGATATGTTAATAAATAATTGCAAACCTCGCGTTGTAAGTATGTATAACAGCGATTGTCACCGGATACCCCCAGGGGGCGAAGACACTTCTTTCAGTCGCTGCCTAGCCTTTGATGCGGTCAGGTCGAAGCAAATTCATGTCGCTTTGTTTTCGCACACCAATACACACTCGTTCTCTCACTTATAAAACCAAGAGCTCAAGCCGTTCTTGCTCTTGCGCTGCAGCTCTCCGTCGAACAGACTGAAGCCTATGCAACAACGCAGAGCCGATGAATTTGTCGCATTGTCGGACCCCGACAGAACTAAAGGGATAGGCATTGAAGGGATTTTAGTTTGAAGATGGCGCAGGCAAATAAGTCCCCAAGAAACAAGTCCCCAAACGTAAATTTAATTTGGGGTGTTATTTCATATAGAAATAATACCCCAATTTATATTAGAAATAAGGCCCCACTGAATGAAATAAGGCCCTAATGAAAAGTTTTTTCCATTTGGGTGTTAT
This sequence comes from Lordiphosa stackelbergi, assembly GCA_018904235.1. NCBI lineage: Eukaryota > Metazoa > Arthropoda > Insecta > Diptera > Drosophilidae > Lordiphosa > Lordiphosa stackelbergi. Next base: position 5,046 of record JAEIFU010000898.1, read on the forward strand.
TTCATAGAAATAATACCCCAATTTCAAAATGAAATAGCACCCCAATTTTTCTGAATATTTTTAATTTGATTTTTAGTAAAATAGTGAAAATTTGATAATGAAAAAACGCGCGATTGTACGTCGCGGCGTTAAAGAGGATCCTTTTTACAAAAAAGGATTTTTTGTTTAATTTTGCACTATGGCGCTAAGATTGAACATTTTTTGTATTATAAATTAAATTCAAGTTGTAAAACATTTTCTGTTCTTTTTACGTAAACAGTCCAGTCCTGCGTATTCCAACAATTTTCTGCACCCAATAAACTTTCATTTTATGTCTACCGCACAACGCAACCACAATTAAAAGAAAAAGAAATAGATCCCAAAAATCATATTAAAATTGGCGCTAATTTTTATAAAGAAATAAGGCCCCAAAATAGCTTTGGGTTTTTGGGTCTTTTGAATTTTAGGGTGAGAAAAAATCGTTGTTTTTGTTTTCCATATAAATTTTTGGGCCTTATTTCATTTTTTTTTTTGGGGCCTTATTTCATGGGGCCTTATTTCGCAGCGCCTCGATAGATAGATGATAATTTTTAATTTTATTTTTTTTGTTCTATAATAAGTACACTTAAAAAAATCCCAATGGGTAAAGAAAACAGCGTAGTCCCGGATATTCTTGACCCGATCAAGAAAAAGATTGAGTTACCACGATTTTTTTAATCCTAAGAAGTATTACATTTATCCCGGGATAATCTTAAAAAAAATTGAATTAAGCAAACAAATTCGAGCACCAAAGCAGGATTAATTGTTTAAATACAAGGACAAGTTGGCGATTTCTATATCATTGATAAGGAATCAAGATGTTCTGCTGAATGCGACCATTCTCACTGTTCTTGCAATGCTTCTTCTAGTATATTGAAAACTTTGAATTTATATCAGCGTTGATAAATATTTTCCATCCCTTAGCATATGGTGTGCATGAAAGCCATACTTGTGCCCGAGGAGCTGCGCCACATCATACCGCCCGAGATTTATCATCGGGCCCGCATCTATGAGCTGCACAAGACGGAACTATTCATTTGGAAGTATTTGATAGACATGATTATCAGCATTTTGGAGCTTTGCTTGGGTTTCTATCCCTTTCTCTGGGGACTGGCTGCGGCCACTTTATCAAGGGCCACCAAGAATGAGCTATGGATCAGTTTAATCTTCGTTTTCTATTTGACCATATACATCTCTCTGCGATTTCTGCCCGTGCTGGCTTACGACAAATGCATCCTGGAGTTGCGCTATGGAACGCAACGGAAATTTCCCTTGTATTTGTATTGCTGCATTGCTATTTTGTCCGTGGTGCTGGCGCAGCTGGTGCTGGCTCCGGTGACCCTGGTGATTGTGATATCTGTCATTGTGGCAGGATATTGGTTTTTCCTCTGGTTCTGGTTAGTCTGGGCTCTGTTTACGCTGATGCTGGTATTCCTGTTGCCGTATTGCTGTATTCCCTGTATTGGCCGGCAGGAGCGTTTGCCGGAGGGGCTTTTGTATAACGATGTGAAGCGTGTGTGCGATATGACTAAATTTCCCATGAGTCGTGTGTTCATCATTCGCACCAAAACGATGCAGTACAGCAACGCCTATTTCTATGGCAGCTGTTGCCTAAAGCGCATTGTCATCTTTGACACTTTGCTCTTTAACAAGGGCTTGGATCCCAGTCAACTGCTTCCTTATGAGTTGGGCAGGGGACTCACCAATCAGCAAGTGGCTGGAGTGGTGGCGCATGAGCTGGGTCATTGGAAGTATGGGCATTTTTACAAGGCGACAGTGATCATGAAGCTGCACTTTCTGTTGACCATGCTGCTGTTTGGTCTATTCTTTCACAGTCCTCAACTCTATCAGGCTGTGGGCTTCAAGGCGGGAATATGTCCCATTATCGTGGGCTTTATAATTGTGCTACGATTTGCACTTACTCCATATCTGACCATTATCAACTTTCTGATGTTGTGGAATCTGCGCCGCTTCGAGTATGCTGCCGATCGCTTTGCCCATCGCTTGGGCTATTCCATTCAACTGCGTCAGGCTCTGATCAAAATCTATGCCGATCACATGAGTTTTCCAGTCTACGATACATGCTATGCACGCTGGCATCACACTCATCCCACCATATTGCAGCGCCTGGCCTATCAGCAGAAATTGGATTTGGAAGCCGCATCCGCTGCAGCGAACTAAACTAAATCAAAGTAATCATCGAATTTTATTTCGAATGAGATTTTGTATGTGTTTGAGTTTAAAAGAAATAAATTAATTGTAAGTTTTCGAATCGGTATACATAAATCGTCATGTCTAGCGTTGGGACAATAACTAAATTGATGGTCGACATTGGCAAATGGTAAGGATTGGCTTCAGAACTTAGGATCACCAAGAGAACAAAAATCTAACCAAAAACAGTCACCTTCAAAATATTCTCCAACTTTATCAATTTTTCAACCATTAGCCAAACCCACATCACCTATGCTGACGCCTCTACCCGCTTGTTTTCCTCAAACTCCATGGGTTTGGCTTTTTATGGTCCAACTGTTGATTTCGAGAAATGGCCTATCCCGCTTGCTGAGGAGAATCTGGATTATCTCAGTCAGGCAGCTGTTTTCTTAGAGCGACATTTTGGTAAACCAAATGGTAGCATTAAAGTCTCATCTGCTGCCTGTAAACGTCTCATTGTCCTAGCCATTCGTGCCTCAGTTCAAAGTTTGTTGAATGAAAAACAACATCAAGAAGATGAGGAAACTGCGGATATCGTTCATCATACTTGGTATTTGGAGAGCATAGTGGAAATACAGCCGAAACGAGCTACGATAATAGAGGTACCAATTAAGGAGCATTTGCAGATTTTTAATCGTTTTTGGCATTTGGATAATTGTGTGTCCCGAGAATTTGTAGTCAGCAATGGACGCCAAAGACCCAGGTGGTAAGTAGTCTACGAGTGTTTGGTTCAGTAAGTAGCCGATTTAGTCATTAAGAAGCAAGTGCTTTTCAGGGTTTATTAGTTTTTTTCCGTGTCGCTTGAACAAGACAATAAACCGCGAGCCACATAATCGGAGGTATCACGGAAATCTCTTCCAACCAAATTCGAAACCAAAACCTGTTTTCGGTGTCCTAGAAATCTCTTTTGTTTTGTTAAGAGATTTAGTAAAATCCACTTTCCAAACAATTCTGAATAGCAAAAATAATTTTGGAAATGTTAGCAGTTTTTTTAAGAGGTTGCCTTAAATAAAGTGAATAATTAACATGTTTTGAGTTTTCATTTTATTAATAAAATTCGTTCTTCTTATTCTCATTTTGAACTTTCATCTATAATACTCTTCTTTAATACCTACCCCTTAAAAAAGACTGAGATACAAAAACTGTGAAACATTTTTAAATCTGAACACTTCTTATCCTCCATCCGGCTCCTAAAATGTAATTATATATAATTTATTTTTTTTGTTATTGTTTATTAGATAAATCTCAAGCTTTTTCAACAAAATAGCAGCACTACACTAGTTTACAAAAATAAAAAAAATAAATGACCCATTTCCACTGAAATATTTTTTTAGTATAGCTTGGAACGGTGATCTCAAAAATCGATTTCAAAAATTTTTCCATGGCTCCGTTTTTGAGATATGAATTTTTTTATTTTTCTGGTAGGTTCTCTTACATTCAAAGCCATATCTCACTTTGTAATTGTTAGATAGAGTCATACAAGATACGAATCGAAAGCTTTATAAGCTGTCAATAATCGCGTAGAACATTGTTTTCAAATCGGTTGAGTAGTTTGAATTCAACGACCAAGAATATTTCAAAAAAATTGATTTTTTGCTTAAAAATTCAAGATTTAAACGCATAGGAAAAATATAAATAAATCCAAATAAATTATTTTTATTTTTTCTACTTAAGAGTCGCACTTCTACGAAGAAAACCAGATATCGATTATCAAGATCTATGAACAAACACAGGGGCTGTGAGCAATTTAGTGCAAAAAAATGTGGTATTTTCGTGATTATTTAAAAATAAATTTTCGTTTGCTTCGACTTTTGTTCCGTTCTTGATTATTATTTTTGTTCTGACTTTTCGCTCACTTCATAAATTGACCAAAAGATGAAGAAAAACAAGAAAAAATTTTTTGGTGAACTCACTAAATACTCAAATTTGACTGTTAGTTTCTCTGCTCAATTTGATATATCTACGGAACGTGAGACATGATTTTCCTCATTAATACCTTGTTGTTTTCGTTAAAGTGGGATTCTTAAGTAGAAATAATAAAAATATTTTTTTTTGATTTTCTTATATTTTTCCTATGCGTTTAAATCTTGAATTTTCAAGCAAAAAATCCATTTTTTGAAATATTCTTGATCGTTGAATTCAAACTACTAAGCCGATTTGAAAACAATGTTCTACGCGATTATTGCCAGCTTATAAAGCTTTCGATTCGTATCTTGTATGACTCTATCTAACAATTACGAAGTGAGATATGGCTTTGAATGTAAGAGAACCTACCAGAAAAATGAAAAAATTCATATTTCAAAAACGGAGCCATGGAAAAATTTTTGAAATCGATTTTTGAGATCAGCATTCCAAACTACACTAAAATAGAGTTTCAGTAGAAATGGGTCTTTTTGGCTGTAAACTAGTGTTTTTATTAATGGCAGCAGTCTAGGTGTGTGCCATCGCTGACCGCCTTTTGTCTCCGCACAGAATTTCACCTTGAATTAATTCTCTTCAATGAAATGGCGAGTAATATTATAATTAAATAAAGTAAGCTACTAAAGATAACTAAATCTCAACCTCAGTCCTCCATCTATCTATTGTGGAGCCATCTTTTTACCAGCAAACGGGCTATTGGTTGCCAAGTTATGCTTTCATAGTTTGGTTCTCAGTGTGATAGCCGCTCTCCCACTTAGGCCAGAGTTATGCTTCATAACTGGAGCGAAAATATTTTTAAATTTTGCACTTTATTTTTGGAGTACATGACAAATATGAAATATAATTTAAAAATGCGTGATTATACATATAACACAATCATTAAAAATTCAACTAAATTCATAAAATTAACTACCTGCATCCCTGTTAGAGGAGATGGTCCATTATGGACCTTCTTACTAGATTTTCAAATAAGAAAAAATCTCTTGAAGTTCTATGTGAGAATTCCAGAACACGCCCCAATAAGGGCATTGTATTATATACTAGCTGGTCCGGCGAACTTCGTACCGCCCAACAGTCAATAATTGTAGTGATACCATTTGGCTCAACAGAATGTATTTTGATATGATTTTAAATGCTATCATGAATTTCTCAAGTGAGGGAGTCAATACTGACAACATTACTTTGCCTTTAAGGCAACACAGTACAGACGTTTCTTCAGCAATCTTCAATGCGCCACAATGCCCACAAAGAACGTCCATTGGACCAATGTGAACGAAGGGATGCAAGCTGTAATCCTTTGTGCAATCGTATTAAAACGCTGCTCGATTCAAATCAGCACTTGAGACATTTCTGTTTTGCTAATTTTTCAATTTCAAATTCACCTCCGTCGACAATTGCCAACAATTAAATCTTCATGATAACCTAAGTCCAAATTTATTCGGTCCTGTTCCGAATTCCGAGGCGGTTTCGGTATAAACCTTGTATTTTCTTATTTAAAATTCACAAATCGAAATTGAAGGTGCGAAGGATGTCTGTGGTTACTAGATCGAGTCGTTTCTATTTGACGAATTGATTTAACTTGACATTGAGCAATCGGTTTCAATTGCTTAAGGCCCTCTTCTGGTCTAGAGGGCTAAATTTTACTTTTTTTTTTTTTAAATTCGTGGAAAGAAATCGGGAAGAGATTTTGTAATTCTGTTTTTTTGTATTTGGTTGTACAATTCATTATAAAAAATACAAAATTAAAAATTTGTGAATGCGAGGGCTGTTCAAAAAGTTCTCAGGATCCAAAGTAGGCTCTTCCAAAAAAAAGATGTGTCTATGGTACCCACGTTTCCGGGAGTTACAATTATCAGAAAGCAAAACGGAAGATGGGAAGTTGGTTAGTATAAATGCTTTTATCGTCCGTAGCAGAACTGTGAAAATAAAATTAAATTTGAAAAAATGGTGGCCCTTTAAAAACGAAATATTGATTTTTTGGTCACCAATTTTTTCGCAGTCCAGTGTAAAAAAAATAGTAAAAACTTTATTTTTTTAAAGATTACAAAAGGGACGATAGCCACGTTAATTCTGCGTCCATAACGCCCTAAATCATCAAAATCGGTTCGGTAGAACTTGAAAAAACGTGGGCACCATTTTGAAAAACGTGGTTTCGAGAAAAATGTGTTACTTTGAAGTAATGTAAAAATTACTTGTATTTGTGAAGACATTGGTCGACAAAAAAGGCTATATCTTCTTTAATTTATCGAATTTTGAAAAATCCTTTTGGGATAATATTTTTGACTATCAAAGCTAAAAAGTTGAAAAAAAATTTTTCTAGACCAGAAGAGGGCCTTAGGAAAATTTTTATTTATATATTCAATTTCACATTGCAAAATTTCATTTCACTATTTTTGTTGGACCGATTGTCTGTTTGCGAGTTTTTAATTGCTATTTTGCTATTCGGGGCGGAAACAAATAGAACATATCAAAGATCTTAAAAATCCGTCCAGCCGTTCGTGAGATATAGCCGGTTGAGTTTCCGTCCTCTCTGTCTGTTTCTATGTAAACTAGTCTCCTAGTTTTGAAGCTTGATAACTTATCTCATAGATGACATTGGAACGATACTTCGAATATTAAGTCTTAGTGAGACCACTCATTTGACTCCAATGTTAGCGCTCGGAAACTTAGCCGAAAAGAGATTTGCGAAACTTCCTTAAAAACTCGATGACTATCAGAAATCTCTAGAGATTTTTCCGACGGTTGGTTTGTAAAACTCTCGAAAAATCTGTCGGTGTCACAGAACTTCTCAGGATGTCCTATTTTTTTTATTTGAAAACCTAGTTAACCCTTTAGTAACTTTCTGTGTCCCAGATAGTGGTTGAGGTTAAGTGGCAATTTGGGTTTGGTTGATATGGCAATAATTTATTCTTTTGATGCAACCTTTATAGCAATTTTGCCTAATCTCCTAACAAAACACAACACATATTGCTTAAAACCAACCAAAAGAGATTTCTGTGTTATCTAAAAAATGGAATTTGGTTGGAAGGTTTTATGTGCCGCCCCCGTATATTTCATAATTGATATAGGAGCGATCGGTCGGCAAATGGTTTTAGTGAGAAAAGCTTTTGAATTTATTTATGACTATTATATTCTGTAAAACAGCTGTTCCAAATTTGGTCGAAGTCGCATGACTCTACCTTATAGTTGCCGTAAGACCAATCGGTCGAAATTGAGTTTATATGAGCATTAACTTCTTGATTTCAATTTAAGCTTCCCTCTCGTTTTTTATACACTTGGAGAGGGTATATTGAAATTGTCCGGATGTTTGTAACGCACAGAAAGAAGCATCTCCGACCACATAAAGAATATATATTCTTGATCAGCATGACGAGCTGAGTAGTCTTTCCGTCTGTTTCTTTGCTACCTCCGCCGTCAGTTTAAAAGCTATCTAAACCAAACTTTGCACGAAGTCTTTTCGTACAAATACGCTGCACATTTGTCGGAACCGCCCGGATCGGATCACTATAGCATATAGCTGCCATAGGAACGATCGGTTGAAAAAGTAGTCTTAGTGAGAAAAACTTTTTTGTTTTCAATGCTATCGCTCCCAAACTTGTTGATCAATATTATATGCTACCAGACAATTCTGTCAAGTTTGATTCAAATCGGATGACTATAGGATATAGCTGCCATGGGAACGATCGGTCGAAAAACTAGTTTTAGTGAGAAAAACGTTTTTGTTTTCAATGGTAGGGTGTTTATACTTTCCAGATATGAATGTTATCTGTTTCAACACAATTCTGGAGAATTTGATCAAAATCGGATGAATATATCGAATAGCCATATAACAAACTGGCGGCATATATCATGCTCCAAGGGTATATAAACTTCGGTAGAGCCGAAGATAGCTTTCCCTTATTTTTTTATCATCTAGTCAATCATTTTTATTCAAATTTCAGCCTGTTTAAGACTGATGGGCAATTTTTTGTGTCAATTATCTTTTAGATTAATCCCTAAGCCGTAATAAAAAATGTCAGGAATACGATTTTTTAAATGGAACTACGTAGATTTCCGAAAGAGAACTTTGAGCCACAATGTCCGAGACAGACCGCGCCCGGATCTAAACCGAACATTTGAACCCGAACATAATCACCTATATTTAGAAAAAATTTCGTTTATATGTCAAATATTAAATTAGTAAAAATTATTGAACCGGAGCATAATATAGAAAATACGCCTCTCTAAAATTATATATATAGACTCCTTCTTCTCCTCTTTTCCGTTTAATAGGCCGACAACGTCGCCTTCTTATAATTTTCCCTCCTGTGGTCTTTACTCTTTTTTGAACGCAAATTGCGGTGTGATCAGCCAAGTAAGAATATAAATTTGTTATTAAAATAATTTCGGACTCCAGTTCTTTATATTTCCCTGTATTTCACGTTCACTGTCATCAGAAGTGCATCTTTCGGGTCATTGGAATCGTCTAGGATTCCTACTTCTTTAAAAACACGAATACTTGTTGTTCCTCTCTCCCAGAATATATTAAATTTAAACAAATTCTAAATTCTTAAAATTTTCAGTTTCTGCCGACGAATCAAGAAAACCATGGACTGCATTAATGAATATATTAGCACAACGATTCCAACGGATATGGAACTTCCGGAGACTGAGGTGGAACTAAATGTGAAAATGATGTATATCAATGAATTTCAGAAGCAGCTGAATGATCTGTTGGCTTTGCAGGACAAACGTAATAAGCGTCAACTGAGAAAAATTCAGATGGAGAATCAAACTTGATGTCTAGATTTTTAGTTTGTATTTAGTTTATTAAAACATTTTCATCGATTTATTTATAGTATAGTATATATAAGTGTATGTATAGTAGGTATAGAGAGTATTTTGTATAGGTTTTTATTTTTGCTGTTCGACTTTTCTTGTTTGAAGCTTTACATGCATCTTAAAAGTAGGCATAAGTAGATAGCTATATCATATTTTTACTTGGCAATTCTTTATGATGTTGTTGTTGTCGTGGTTAAGATTTTAACTGCGGGGAGTAACATTTGTCTTCCACATTTATAAAGCTTAGTTTAAAAAATTGGTTTTTGTCTGGGTGGAAATTTGAAATAAAATTAAAAAATCAAAGAAAGATTGGTATAGGTTCAATTAAGTTGTAAGACCATTTTCCACACTGGATATGATTATTTTATAATAGAGATAGCACCTTGAGGAGTATTTTAAATAATTTTATAGCATTTCTTTAGATTATTTTATGTGGGTTTATTCAAAATTCTCAAATTACCAGAGCATACTTTTTGGCTTCAAATCAATTCTCAAAAGTTTCCTTCGCTTGGCTTAAATGAATAGGGGAACACCAATTCGAGGAAACGTTGTCTCTCTTTTCTGCTGAGCTCTTGTTTTTTTGTTTCTTTTTTTTTTTTTGCTAGGTCGTCTAGCCTCAGGTAGCACTTAAGCCACAAGGACAAGCACTTGAATACTATTTAAACGTGTGATTTGTAGGTTATTCCTTGGCTTCTTCGTGTTCGAGTGGCAAAAATGTTTCCGTTTTTATTCGATTGGTAAAACTTATATGCTATTTATATAGAGAAAGGGAGAGATACAAGTAAAATGACATAAGGAAAATATATTAACAACAATTATCTAAAAAAATTTCTGACTACACATTTATAAGTAATACATATTTATATATATAATTCACTTACACTTAGCTAAAAATGTAAATTAAATAAAATCGATGTACTGAACAATTTTTTTTATTGTTTTGTTTTGTTTTGTTTTCATAAATGGCTGGTTTCGAGTTGCTTTTACACATTTAATTATGATTTGTTTTTATTTTCTGGGGGAAATAGACTTTGTAAAAGCTTAACATGCATAAACATTTATATTTGAAGTTTTGAAACATTTATGTATATTTTTGTTTTTCTTTTAGTGTTTACCAATATGACGCGCCTCTTTGCCTTTGTTTAAAGTAATCCATATACCACCAAATGGGTTTGACAATTGTTTTTTTTTTCATCAAGCCAAACAACAAATTGTTTTACTGATCATCATCTGGCGAGATTTTGGCCAGGGTTAACAATATCATGGTTAGCTCTTTGCGTGAGATTTTGCCCTGGTTATCATGACCCACGCCGCGCATAATTGTCTCCTCAAATGCAGCCAGATCCTGGGCGTCATAGTCATCCTGTATCCGCAAAAATTAGTTGGGAAGTGAGTGGCTTTGCATTAAGATTAAAACAAAAACTTACCTTCTTGACCAACTCCAAGAGATCCTTAAGAAAACCTTTTAATTCCTCATTCTCTATGGTGCCGCTGTTGTCCTGTGTGGTAAATGAAGTCGCGAATTTGAATTGAATTTTAAAAGTATAATATTTGTTTAATAAACTTACGCGATCATAAAGAGAGAAAACCTTTTCAATATCCTCCTTGGTAAGTTTCGTAGCTCCCTGAAGAAGGCAATAAAATATACAAAAAAAATTACATGTTAATTTGCTACTTTCTACAAAATTCAGAACTGTAAAAGAAATAATATTTATAGTAAAAAGATTACCATACTTTTGAGAGCATTGATTTTTTACAATTTCATTAAAGTTTATTAACAGCATCAAATCAATATTGCATTTATATTTTTGTATCAAACCTGTATGCAACTCTGTGAAATTGTGTCATGAGTCATGACGCATTGAGGCATTGAAACAGGTGCTTCAATTTGCACCTTGGTTCATTAGGTATTAGACATGAACTTCAAATTAATCAAATGTATTCTACTTGTTTTGTCATTTTGACTTTGACATTAATCATGATAAATTACCATGGCAAGTGACACGATTGACCAACACGTCCAATCGATTAAACGGCTAAGTGAGCAAGTATAATGGTCGTATATGAGATGACGCCAACCCTTAAGAGGTTGTCCAGGTTGTAATGCACACAGCAAAACTTACTGGTTGATGCAGATTTGGTGCCGTACTGTTTTAAAAACGACTGGTCGTTGGTGAGCTCAACACCGTCCATGTCGAGCGCTACAAAATAATGATAACCAGTTCATTTTGGACCAAACGATATGAACGTGGACTACATTTGGGTCCAAAAGGTCGGCTCAGCGTGCTTTTTCTATACTTTTTCTTGTAAGGTTTTTTGAAATTCCAAGTCTATGCAAAAAGACCGCCGTCGACCGTTGTGTGTGGTGCCAAGGCACGTCAGCCACGATAGTACAGATTGCCGCTTGGCTTTATGGGTTGTTAAAGGAATTTTGAACTGTATTTTGTAAAAGACGACGGCTGTTTTGCAGCGGGTACTGAGGGAGGCTGCTGTGCAAGAGGTTGTGCGATTTCAAAAAATGTTCTTCAAAAACTTTAGCACAACCGGTCACCTTCACCAGCTATTGGCGCCAGCTGTGAAGTAACTAGCCTTGAAAAAGGTTCTCAAGCTTTGCCGCTCGATTTCGACGTTAAACAAAAGGTCCCTTTTTCAAGAGAAAATTGAAAGCTTTCGAATCAAAAGCCAAGAGATTGAAAGAAGCTAGTCAGTAAAATGTAAATTGGCTCTACAGCCCAAAGAGGCAAAGTCAAGCTTCTCGCAATCTCTTGGCGTGTGTGCGCTTATAATTTTTGCACAAGACAAACAGACCTACAGTTAAACTCCAAATCGAACGGCAAAGTTTGGCTTTTTCATGGCTGGTTACCCCCCCCCGGATGTATAAAAGCTATTTTCTACCGAAAGAAAACCTTTTTTTTGTTAGATCGTCCGCGGCGAGATTCAACCCTAGTTAGTGCTACCTCAGTCAGTAGATCTTATAATTTATAGGGTATCGGACGGACAGACAAAGGTCAATCGACTCAGCTCGTCATGCTCGTCATATATTTTATAGGGACGGAGATGATTTCTTCTATGTGGTGCACACTTCTTGGAAACATTACAATAATCATTTCAATAGCATAAACTGGTACACGGGAGCTAATGCAATTGTTTTAAAATTCTAGATTAAAAAAAAAAAAAAAAAAAAAATTGCATGTCCCAAACTGGGACTTGAACCTAGGACTCATTGCCTTTCAGTCATAGGCCTTAACCTCTACGCCATTTCCGACATGTTCAGTAGGCAGCTAAAAGTGCTATATAAAATCATTGAGGGCCACAAATCTGGCTATTGTTAAATAATCAAAAATAATCTTGTAAAGTAGTCGAATTACTTTTTGATTACTTTTGATTATTTTTGATTATTTTTTGGTAGTCCTAAATAATCCCGATTATTTTTGATTATTTCTGAAAGTAATCAGTTAGAATTCGAGTAAAACTAAAAAATAGTCGTAATGTAATCATTACTTTGCCTTTAAAAAAAATAATCAAATATGTAATGATTACGATTAGTAATCATTATTTAACAGCTAAAACCAATTAAATGTGGGACATTCCATATCAACTCGACCACCCCATTTTTTTAATTTCCAAAAAATTATTAAAGGCTATTATTTTGAAGTTTTATACATAGACTTAGACCCCTAACGTCAATAGTTTTTAAGATAAACCAGAAACACATGAAATTTAAAAAAAATCATAACTATTGAATAGTGAATCGGATTTAATCGAACCAAAGACGGTTTTTTATTATTTTCTCGTGAACTTTTCGATAAAAATGTGAGACTGCAACCAAAGCTATCGGAAGTATTTTTTCCTTAAAAAAAACAGTGTTTTGTATTTTTCTCCGCGAGGGCCAATCTGTATTTGATCCGAATATTTTTTCTCAGAAAGAGCATATTTTATGTACATTTCACAATTTATTGCAAGATGGAAGACAGCCTGAGAGCGCGGAAATATTTTTTTGTAGATTAATTTTTTTTCGGTTCGACTGTTTTTTCAAATGTTATTTCCTAAAAAATTAACAATTAATCAAATTTCTGTTAAATTTTGTTCACCGAACATAAAACTTTTATTACCCTTTTGTTTTAATAATTAAGGTGGTGCTTAAGCCAGAGGGGCTTTTCTACTAGTCCTTATATTCCCATTCCCACATAAATGGTTAGTCAAAGTTTAAAATTTTCCATATTGAAAAAGAAAGCTAACTGTATTCTGTCGTTAAACATAAATTAATAGCGTAAGTTTTATACTATTTATTTTTTTTTTTTTTTATTATATGTGTTGAAGTTTTTCCAAGGAAACCACCCGCAAAACGTATCTGGACACTAATAAACTTTTGAACAGAAAAACATTGAATTTTTCTTCTTTTGTTTTGTTTGTCTTTGGTCAGATTTTGGATTATTTACATGGGTAATAAAAGTTTTATAGCTCGGTTAACAAAATTTAACAGAAATTTGATGAATTGTTAATTTTTTAGGACATAATATTTGAAAAATCAGTCGAACCGAAAAAAATTAAATCTAAAAAAAATTATTTCCGCGCTCTCAGGCTGTCTTCCATCTTGAAAAAATTGTGAAATGTACATAAAAATATGCTCTTTCTGACAAAAAATATTCGGATCAAATACAGATGGGCCCTCGCGGAGAATAATACAAAATACTGATTTTTTTAAAGGAAAAAAACTTCCGATAGCTTTGGTTGCAGTCTCACATTTTTGTCGAATAGTTCACGAGAAAATAATAAAAAACCGTTTTTGGTTCGATTAAATCCGATACACCATTCAATAGTTATGATTTTTTAAATTTCATGTGTTTCCGGTTTATCTTAAGAACTATTGACGGTAGGGGAAAAACTTTTTGGGGTATTTTCATCTATGTATAGTACTTCAAAATAATAGCCATAAATAATTTTTTGGAAATAAAAAAATGGGGTGGCCGAGTTGATATGGAATGTCCGATATTTAGTTCATGTGATGCAACCTATAAAGAAAAATAATGGGCCCTGTTTCAAATTCCGAATATGTTGTATAGATTTATATGTTAGTGACAAGCAAGCTGTGATTACTAAATTCCGTTGTTCTTTTCTGTCGAATTGAATTCACTTGGGATTGCTCAAACAATTCCGAATTTGGTTATTTGTCAATTCCTACACAACTTTAGTAAATTCGACTGCAAAAAACTAACGTTTACAAGCAAATCGACTCGAAATTCGGAATAAGGCCGAATGTAGTTTGCATTTCTAAATTTATTTGTTAATCGTTTTTTTTATTATTCAAATGTGTATTGTGGGTTCCGGGCTTCGGGAGGGGGGATCGATATTTCCCCAAATAATTCTAATTTTTCGTGCAGCATTACCACACGGACGTTAAGGTTTTCTACATTAACGTTTGGATATTGAAATCCAACACGCTGAATTTTCGATATTTTTTTAGCAAACTGATAAACCAAAGTAATGGGTTGAAAATAGGGTTGTCGATATTTCTCAAAATATCAATATCGATAATATCAAAAATAAAAATTTTCAATATCGATATTTGATATATCGCCTCCAAAAAACATCGATATATCGATATTATCGTTATTTTCTAAAGCTTAAGAAAACTGAAAAGTTTTTAAGAAACGTCTTCACCGCCAAATGACCATTTCTAGTGGCCGTTACATCTTATCTTTCTAATGGGATAACTTTAAGATTTAAATGACTTAATTTTCTGAAACTAGATTATAGTTTTAGGGTTCGATTTGTATAGGCGGAAAAAAATCAACAAAGCGTATAGTAAAAACGAAATCTACTAAGAAAATTTCACCAAGAAACCATTGGTCCATAATGAATTCCCAGTCGGTGCAAACCGATCTCAAATATTAAAGATATTTAAGGATTTTGTCTTTTCGAACAGGACTGAACAAACAATTTTTATTTATTTTATTTTATCAAGAAACCATGGGTCGAAAATGAATTCCTTGCTCGAGCAAATCGACATCAAATATTAAAGACATTTAAGGATTTTGTCTTATCTAACAGGATTGAAAAAAAAAAAATTTTATTTATTCTACTTAGAAATCGCACTTCAACGAAGAAATAACGATCAAGTTGAATAAGGCAATTCATTTTAGACCCATGGTTTATGGAAGAAATTTTCCGAAGATTTCGTTTTGTACGCTTTGTGCAGAACAAAATCGACAGTCTTGTTATGACAATTTGCTAGTGCAAAAAAATATCGATAATCGCCTATATCGGTGCAAAAAATATCATATCGGAATAACCCTTACCGTTCAAACAAGACATCGATATATCGATAAAATATTGACAACCCTCGTTGAAAATCCCGGACGAAACGTGTTGAAGTTCTACATTTTCGTGTAGCTTTTGAATTTCTTATTTCTCTGTGTGGTGCGTTGCGTGGGATTAAACCAAAAAATTGTATAAAAAGAGAACGAATGTCAAAATAACAACAATTTAGCTTCTAGAAGAGATGTTAGTCATTCGCACCATATATGCGGTTTATTCCAAAAAAGTTTGGGTGGTAACATTTTTCTGTATCTCCTAACGAAACACGAAGAATTTGAAACCAACCTTAAGAGATTTTTGAAACACCGAGAATTGATTTTGGGTTGGAATTTGGTGGGAAAGGATTTCCGTGACACCTCCGACTAAATTTTTTCTGGATTTCCTGAGACATTTCTGCGGAATCATAATTGGCTTTCAAATTAATTAATTAATTTTCTTGTAAATAAATTTTATTGTTCAAAATAAAGAAGGTTTTGTTGCAAGTATTTTTTAAGTATTAAGCAAATATTTGGAAGAGCTTCCATTCTTTTCGGTGTAGGACCCACAGCTCAATGCCAAATCCGAATGGCAGAATTTTTATTTTACAATTTCTTGTCAATCTAAAGAAGTTTAGAAATGTAAATTTGTAATTCTCAATCAGTGGTAAATATGTCTTGACTTTTTTGAATATAAGCTTGTATAACGATATAAACTTGGGTGTGTTTAATTTTGAATTGAGAGAATAAGTTTGCTTACTAGATCATATCAAAGGAAAAGAAACTGAATTCAATCTACTTGGTCTAAAGCAGTGGGTATCAATTCCCTGAACTTATGACATCTGATCTACTAATGCACATTTTGACATAAATCTCTAGAGATCTCGATTTCCGAATAATAATTATAATTTTAGAAATCCTTAAAATTATATTTTATATGCTCTTCAAAAGTATGGTAATAATTATATTGGAAATGAAGTGTGGCTTATTTTATTTCGTTTTAAAATCGTTTGAAATTGCATAGCTTGCTTTTAGGATCGTTAAAAATTTACCCACCCAAAAGTAGGCTATGATACGATTCCAGCTCATGTTTTTGTCGGAATGATAAAAACCACAACAAATTTTATTGGATTTTCTTTTTACATTTATTTGCATATCTTCATATTTCATCAAATCGTCGGCAATTATTTCTGTGGATATTTGCTATACTACGTGTCTTTGGGGTCTGTATCTGTGTCTGTGTATGTGTGTGTGTGCACTCACTAATATCATGGTATTTACAGCGCTGTCACAAACACATGCCAACATGCAAAAGGGGCCTCCCACCGCATAAACAGGTTTTATATCTTTTTATTATGCTAGCCAGGTATTTTGTGTGCATAAAATCAATTTCGATTTGCTTGAAATTATTTGCACGCCCCCAAAAGTATGCTATACGTAAGCATAAATATAATTACAGCCAAATTCGCATAATTTGGCTTAGAAGCTTGATGTAATGTAATTAATATGCATTAAGTTTGAATTACGGTTTCCCCCATTGCGGTGCAAATGTAATGTAGCATACTTTTTAGCGCATTCGTGTGGGAGATTTATTGATTCCATTTGCCTTGGGAATTCGCTCGAAATTTCAACACACACGTAAGGGAGCTGCAATTTGTTTCTTTGTGTAAGTGTGTGTTGTTTTTTTTGGGCAGGTCCTGCGGCTATGGGGCAAGCAATTTTCTTCTGGAAGTCTGGCGGTCTTAAAGGATTTTTATGTCTGTCCGGATTAGAAACCCATTAAAAGTTCCCCATGGTTTCGACGGGGCTTTAAAAAATGTACAACGGATTTTGCACATTTAATTTGTGAATTGTGTTTACCCACACACGCACACATACACATACCAACACGGCTGCCTAAAAGCATGCTACATATTTTGACAAATTGCACATACTTAAGCCTTCTGCCTGCTCTCATGCGCACGTTTCGGCATCTAAATGATAAAATGAAGTAATTATTTTATACTTCAACACTTTTGAAACCCCATTCAAAAGGCCGAAGGTCCTGCGGCTGCCATTATCCATACACAGCACCTCAATGACTAAATGACTAAATTATGCAAAAGGTTGGACTTAAAGGGGAAGCAGCAGACGACGTCCATTAACGTATAATTTCTGAACCTCATCACTTTGGTCTAAAGCGGCTCACGTACATGCACTTATCGTACATTGAATGAGTAGGAGGGGTGGGGTAGCGGAGGCATACAAATGTCTTCAACTGTCTAATTAGCAGCACATAGTTTTGCGAATTGGGGACTAATAGGAGGGCTGAACTGGCAAGGGATTGCTGCTTACACACATAAATACACTTTGCCAAATTTCCACATTAAAAAGAAAACAATATTTTAGTTATGCAATGGAACATGCTCCCTAAGGCTATGGTATTGTGATACTCCGACACACGATGGCCATAAATTTTAAACCTTGTGGTTCCGCTTGTCGACCTCCCATTTTGTTTATGAGCACAGTTTAGATAGGCAAACGGCAATGGACGGGATATGCGATTGGCCTTAGGCAGTAACGTAAGTGGGCCTTGAACAGAAAGGATACTTGTCCAAGTGTTCTTTAATTTTAATTACTATTTAAAAACGTCCTATTAGTTCCTTTTATCCCTCAGTGAATCGACGATATTTCAAAAACATGCAACAAGCATCATAAAAAGTCAAAAAACATTCCAAATAAAAATCAACATGCACTTAAAATCTATTTCCATATGTACAAGATTTTCTCCATCAGAGCAGAAAATTTTAAGCTCAAACTACAAAAACAATAAAATTTGTTAGTCAATAGTGGGAAAATATAAAAGGGAAAAAGTTTACATTTTTTTGTAGGCTCTTATTGTTGTTGTGGATTATTGTAAAACCAAAAAAAAAATTGAAGCAATTAAATTGAAAGCTGGCCAGGGAGTTGTTGAAAAGTGTTTTTGTTGTCAGTTTTATTGTATTATTTTCCCTGTTATATTTTCTGTGTTTTTTCTGTGGGACATTTTTGTTGTTGCTTGTTTAATACTTACATCAATGCCCTCCTTTGTATTTTTTGTTTATTTAGTTAGTGAACATTGTTTGGTATTTGGTTTTCGTGGTGCAATTGATTGCAGATTGTTGTCGATTTCATATGTACAGCAGATGGTACAAATTTGTACGGTTTATTTGTTTGTTGAATTGTTTAAGAGATTTTTTTTTGCAGTTTAGGAAAAATTTTGTGGCAGCCAAAAATTGTACATCACGTGCATAGCAATTTTTAATTAGATAAATTGGTTGTTGGTTTTGGTTTTTTATTTTTGTATGTTGATTTTAGAAATGAAATTAAATGTACAAGTGTTTATATTTTTATTGTTAGAGAAATATGCAAAGATATGTGATGTATATAATTATATGTTTATATATGGAGATAGTTGTAGTTTATGTTTGCAGTTGGTTTGGGCATAAATTTGCAAGAGAGAGAAAGAGAGGTAAAGGGTAGGCAGAGGAGAGGAGGAGATAAAATCAAATGGAAAATTAGAAAAGTTATAAATTAAAACTAGGTGTAATTTTTGGCAAAAGGCAGCAAACTGGCAAATAATTTGCACAAATATGTGTCAGGAGCAAAGTTTGTATTGCAAAAAAAAAAAAAAAAATAGCTCACATGCTTGTGATACTTATTAGGATATGGCAAAATATTTTGCCTGAATAAAATTTTAAATGGCCACCAATTTATTTTTCATTTAATTACTCAATACTCAATACATAAATATAAAATATTTGTTTGAAAGTTTTCACGAAAATTATATTTTTACCTTTAACGTAGTTATTTAAGCAAAGTTATTTTTTTATATTTAAAATATTTCCCTAGTTTATGGACAAACTGTTTGGTATTTAACTAACTTTTTATCTGCAATAATAAATTGTGAGTTGTTAAAACCAATTTTTTCGCCTGCCATTACTATCGGGAGTGTCTCAGAAATCTCCAGAGGTTTTCGTATAAACTTTAGCATTTCTTAATAAAGCTGTTTGAATTTATATGTTAAGGGGCACAAATATGCCCGGCAGCTAGATTAGATGACGAAAGTTGAGGGATTTGAAACCGCCTGCTCAAAGCCAAGTAGATTTGATGCGTACGGTTTTTCTTCCACATAATCTAGTAGCCAGTCTTATTTTTGTCACTTCGCAAATAAAATAGTTCAAGTTTAGTTCGAAGAGCAATCTTTTATACAGAATTCTCTAGAGATTTCCAGGAAATTCCAGTATGTGATTTTTTCTGCAAATATTTGTACTAATGTGCATTCAATTTTGATGTTTGTTAGAATCGTTTATAAAAATTTTTATTCGAATTGAGCTTCAGTGTCTTACCCATAGAATTTGGTGATATACATTGAATTCAGTAGAATATAAACTTTTAACCTTATTTTTGGAAAAGGTTTGCAAATCATACGGGAAGAGTTTAATTTTAATGACTAGAAATTTAAGAAAGAATTTGTAATACCAAAAAATGTACTTTTTATGTTGTACAACTTCTTGGACATTTTTTCTTTGCATTTTTTGAACATATTATTTGTCAGTTTTTTGACAATTTGTTAAAAATTTTCTGCAAAATTTTCTATTAATTAGACCAAATTTTGTTTTCAATGTTACCAAATTCAGTTTGTCCATTGTGGCTTGTCTATACAGTTGAAGTAATAAACCTTAAATTAAGGAGGCTCGCTTATTGAGCTGTTTCGAGAACTTCTCGGTTCTATCCTCAGTAGAATTTTCAGTAGATATTAAAAATTGTTGTATCATATCGAAATGGCTACAGTTAGTACTTTTTCTTCTCCCCAAATAGTAATTTGGAATTTAGAAGGAATCCTGTTTATGTTTGGAGAAAAGTTGTGTAAATTTTCAGACAAATAGATTTGTCCAAAATATGAACTTAACTCGAAAGGTTTTCTTTTCACAAGGTATAATTTTATTTCACTTTCAATTTTTAGGCATAATTATAGTTGCAACTTTTCCTTAATGGACAAAAGTCGATTCTGTGTATCATCTCAGCCTTTTTGTGGCCAATTCAAGCATACTTTGATTTGCTTTCACCAACGACTTTTCCTTATAGACGGAAAATTGTCCCATAGTTTTTAAAGCGTTTGACTTCAAATATCCCCACAAGAAGAGGTCAGGCGGTCAAATCGGGCGAACGCGGTGGCCAGTCCAAATCACCACTCATCGACATCAAACGGCCCGAAACAATTTCTTCAGAAAATCGATTGTTATGCGACTTTGTGTGCGGTGGAGTGCCGTCATGTTGAAACCAGAACTGCCTCATACGCTTTCGACGAATAATTGGCAACACAAAATTGGGCTCATGTCGCGATAACGCTCCTGGTTGATGGTAACAGCATGGCCATTTTCAATTTGGAAGAAAACGGCCTAATGACCGTTTTCGCACTAACGCCGCACCAAACTGTGACTTTTTCGTCATGAAGAGGCACTTCTTGAATCACGCTGAGGATTTTCAGTTAATACGGCAATTTTCTTATTTAAAGCACTTGATTTGAAATTGACTTTGAAATATGTTCAAAGAGATAGAATGTCAATTATTTAACCGAATGGCGAGTATTGTTCCATAGTAAAAAGCTTAGACTGACTAAACCGTAAAATTTAATTAAAGGCGATCAGACAAAGGTGTCAAAAATTATCATAGCGTTTTCCCCAAATGAATCCGCTGTTATATGGATGTATTTATGAATGATAATTTTTGAAATAGTTTTAAAAAATATTTTTTTTTTATTTTGTTGGGCAATTATTGTTTAAGAAATAATTTGGAATAAATATTTTTTGACCAATATATAAATAAAGTTTAATAAAGTCCTAATTATTTGTCATTGTGAACATAGCTTTATACTTAAATTTTTACTAGTTTTGGATTTACTTCACATTGATTTCCTATTTAATTGGTACTAGAGCCCTGCATGAATTGAATCAAAGTTGCCCCTGATTTTTTTCCTGATTCATTGAATTATAGCTCATCACATGAGCCAAGATCAATCAAGATGAAATCATTCATAACAAAGCAACTACATTAATCATGCTCAACTCAAATAGCTCATAGTGCTTAGCGCATTGATTGCAACAATGTGGTGTTAGCTGCTCAAAGCAAAAAAAGGGATCCAGCCTATTTACATAGACTTCACAGTTAAGCGTAAGATTAATTCTGCGAACATGCACTATGTGAAGTGGGGTACTTCATTAAAATGGTTCAATGTCCGCTAAATTTGCTAATTTTTCATACGAGTATACAATATTTGGAATATTGGATAAATATTAGTTGTACACGGTAAATGGGAAACGAAAGTCAATCGATGCAAACAAAATCGCGAAAATTTCATAATGAGTTTAGATTATCGTGAAGATTTAATAGTAAAGTAGTAGTAGGCCAATTCGCAAAAAAATTGTGCAAACTTGCAAAATTTTATATGATGAGCTTAGCTTGTCATGAAGAAAAACACAATTTGCTAAATTATGATTAAGACACTAATGGGGTACCTGCTATTTTGCTATAAAAGAGTCCGAAAACTGATCAATTATAGTAAAATAGTGGCATATACGAAATGTTAGAGCGAATTCGGTAAAGATCCGCCATAATTGTGCGGAACCAATGAAGACCAACACCTTTTTCTATATGAGGCATTCTTCTTTTTTGGCCCGATATTTATATCTGAACCGTTTAACGGTTTCGGGCGCTGCTATAAATCTTTCGCTTTCAATTTTTTGACTGAAGATTTTTTGTTTGACTTGTTTTCTGACTTGTCTTGATCTAATGAACCAGATGAGTTTGATCTGTTTGGAGCATGATCTACTTGGAGCTTGATCTTTTTGGAGTCGTTTTTAATATAAGCTGACGAACTCGAACCTTTTTTCCAAAAGTTGAAGCAAAGGGCACCATGACCACTCTACATATCCACTCTTATATGTATGTACTCTTATATGTATTGTTATTATTCTATATTTTTTATTTTTAACATTGGGCGTATTCACGATAATTATTACGTTGTGTTATGTTGATTACCGAATAAAGTGATTGACGATTGGGATTGGTAAATTTGACAATCATGTTTGTTGAATAGAAATCGAAACAAAACTTGATTGTTTAACGATTGCTGGGTCAGCCTACCTTTGTACAGACGTTCATAGAAATTATCTATTTAACCAATCCATAAATTTTGGAGTTTTGTGTGTGTTTTGCATTAATGAAAAGTACTAAAGCCACAGAATATCTTAAAGTATGCAATCAATTCCATTCAGCAGAGACTCATCAGCAATCGCAAATCGTAAATCGGTAATCGCTTATAGGAATTATCTGCTGAATACGCCCATTGTTTGTTCACGTTTCTGATTGACTAAAATTTAACAAATTTTTGTTTTAATATTTGAACAAGTTTTTTGTTTTTGTAAGTTGTGAAAAATTTTAACAAGCTGTTGACCTACTTTAATAGTTTTGTTTATCAAAAAAATATCTGCAAATATTCAAATTATAATTGGGTTTATTAAAAGAAAATCTTAATTTTAATAATTGATTAATAAATGCACATTTTTGTGAAAATTGTTTGCCAGTTTGTTCGCCAATGAGAATTTAAGTTGTTAGTTTAGTATTTCAATATACTGGATTAGGCTAATGTTTAATTTGTTTTTTATTTTTTGCTTATAAAAGTTGGTTAGTAAGCTATGTTTAGTTCCAGCTAAAATGCAGCAAACTCAAAAGTTTAAAAATTAAGTATACGTCTAGTAAAACATAAGCTAACCATAAAGGAGTATGCATATAGGCATGACCATTGCGATTAAAATAGTAGGACTGCAATTAAATTTCAGTTGCTTACGCTAAATTTAATCTAATTAAATTGCGCTGTCGCTTAATGATGCAAAACGTAAAACGAACGTAAAATCGAGTGGCAAATTGTCTGTGTCAGGACCTGAACACGTTTTCACTTAGGTGGCCTGCAGTAAAATGCAGGCAGGAAACCCACAAGTCTCCCAACTCCCAACACCTACAAAAAAAAGGTGGCAAACAGACAGGAAGAGGAACCTGTAAGGGTAAGAGTTAAGTGAAATGCCAACCCACAAAAATGGTTTTCCCTCTCAGATGTTGCGCAACAAAAAAATAAAAGGAAATTCGGAAAAAAAGTTAAGTCAGCCGTGCGCCATTATGATATGCTAGTTGTCCTGTGCCAGTTACAGCCGACGCTGCTGCACATTATGTCACTGTCCATAGCGGTGCATGCGGCGTATACGTGATGTGCATTAGCATAAAGGTCTCTGGCGTGTTGGCCACCAGCCAGCACCAGCAGCTGCAAATGAAAGTTGTCTTACACTAGACTGCACTTCAGTTGTAGTCACAATAGTAGGAACATGCTGTGAACACCTTAAATGTTGTCTAAAGCGGGTTGAATCTGCCACGATTTGAGCGGGATAAAATGTTTTTGAGTTTTGAGTATTTGAAGTACTTGCTGGATGATCTGGAAGGCTGGTGAATATTAAAATATCACGATCTATGAAAGAAGTATTGAAAATCGGTTCCCTAATTAGGACTACACTAAGCACCAACTTGTGCTATGTGCAGCGACTGGTAAGAAAATAATTTTTAATATTAATTTCATTATTTTAAAGTTTAAAATTAAGTTTCTTTTAGTATGCCAACGAACAGAGCCTGTAGTTCAATTTTTAACTATTGATTGTTTGTATTTCTAAAAAGTTTTGAGTTTTAATTTTTAATGGGTAAACTATTTGGCAAATTGTTTAAATATTTTGAAGAATTGTTTCCCAGCTTCTTTAAAACAAAATTGATGTCATTATTAAAATATCCCAATAAAAATGTCCACAAATTGTTTTGCATAAATATTTGTTCAATTGATTTATTTCTTTGCAAAATATGTGTTGCCTAGTGTGCTTGAATATGGCTCTAAGGCCACAAACTTTTGGCCATTGGGAAATTGCTCTTAACTCGTACTAGTACCTGCAGTCCTCTCATATAACTCAAAACTCCTGTCGCCAATTTTGTGGTTATAATCATAAAAAAAATGGTTGATGCATTTTTATTGCTAACAAAATGCGAAGGTAAAAATATACGTAATATGCACCTCAAGCTAAATGTGCTGGAAATGCCAATTTTATGGCTACTTAAGCTTGCGCCTTTTCTGGTTGCCATTTTTTATGCTGCGAGAGGGCAAATCGAAGCAAAGTTCGTGGAGCGGTCAGGTATGAATCCCTTGATCCGTTTTCTTACACTTTACGACTGATGCAGATCTAATGATGAGAAATTATGCCAGGGAAATACATTGTTTATGACATGGGATTAAAAGTTGACATTGTAAAGGCAAGATACATTACATTACATTGTAGGGGGTGTGGTTGGGTGATTGTGTGGTTATGTGGTGGCATGTGTGCTTCAATAAAAGCCAAATAAAATGTCACAGTGCTGTTCGTGCCGTTGATTGTGGCTGCATCTTTGTATGCACTTGTGCACATTGCTCATACGCCACATTGCACATGTGAGTCCCTGGCAAGTGCTCTGCTATTGTTTGACTTATACTTCAGACCACAAAAAAAAAAGGAAAATATGCAAATCGTAACATCAGACAAGACAAAAAGTTGTACAAACGACGATAAGTCATTCAGAAACAGAGGAGACGCAGACACAGTTTTGGTAACAGCCATAAAAAGCTGTGAAATATTGGAGCAAGTTGGGAAACCAAATATTTTTAAAAATTAATAAATCTGAGACAACCGAAAACTTTATCATAGAGCTTTCAATTGCTTTCCCAAGATAGGTTTGTGTAAGAGTACAAGATAGAGGTAGGCTTAAGGGTCTTATTATACTCTGTACCAAAGGTACACTGAGTGTATTCAGATTGTTCAAAAGTATGCAACAGAAAGAAGGAATCATTTCCGACCCTATAAAGTTTATATATACTTGATCAGCAACAACAGCCGAGTCAATACTCCGAAAATTTTTTGGAAGTCCAAACCGAACCTAAACCAGAGAAAAAAAAGTTGAAAAGGGTTGTAGGTTCAAAAAACATGTTCTATTATTTTTTTCCTAGCTGCTTGTAATAAAAACAGCTCGCAAAGAAAAATATTGCTTTATTGTATGTAATATACAAAAGGAACAAACAAACAAAAGCTTTAAGAATGGTAAATAAAAGAATTTATGATTCTTTGCCTTGTTTATATTCTGATGAAGTTGAAAGCCATATTTAAGCCTTAAGGTTTTGAAACTTAAATAAATAAAAGTAGCGAACGTAGCAATGTCGCTTTTTTGGGTTAGCTGTTCCTTTTCTACTCATATATTTGTTTTATCCAGAGACAGAGTCAGTAATCATGAAAGATTGTTGGAATGACAAACTTGCAACTGTGTTAACTGAAGGGAGAGCATTTTTCCCACTAATACAAAATGGCTGAAATGGGTGCACACATACAAAAAGTCTTTTGTCGATTTGGAGTTGTCTGTTGTTGTCAGTTTTTGCACTTGAGCTGCCTTTGGAGTTCCCAAACAGATAGAGTAATGCTGGCATGAAATGGCCTCTGCGGACTTGCCGAAGATAGGCAAAGGCTGCTAATGATAAAACCGGGAGGTTCTTGAAACAGCCATACAGTCGACTATTCTCTTGGAGCCTAATTTAAGAAAATGCTTTTCTAAAAAATAGAAATTGTGTTCTAGATTTCGGGGCAATTTTTCTAAAAACCCCAACGACAATTTCAGCTGTTATGTCGATTTAAAATTCCCAAGCGATTATGGCAGCGCTGGCATGAGGAGGAAGCAGCTGGCCGTAAAAGACTAAAAAAATTGTGGAGAAAGAAGGGACGACCGACCATAGACCAACCGTGTTGGTTGTTGTTGGATCCACCCTCTAACTTCACCTCTTCACCAACCCACTTTCTTTTAAGCTATAAATTAATTTTGAAATAAGCATTAACAATTATTTTTTTTACTTACTCTTTACTGGGACTTGAACTCGGGACCACTCACAAATACTGAACACACGGCCGACGTCTTAGCCCACTCGACTATTAGCCTTAAGCAAGACGTTGCGTCATAAGCGTAGTTAAGAATGTACGCAGTTGGTCTAGTTGACATGACATTCGCTTAGCAAACGTGGAGGCCTGGGATCAAGTCCCAGTAGGAGCAAACTTTTTCTTCTTATTTTTATGTTTTTTTTTTAATGTTTTTTTTTTTAATTTTGTTTAGCAATACCTTGCGTTAAAATCGTACCTGTAAATTTGTGTGCCGTATTTGGCGCTTAAGTACTCACTTTTGCCAATCAATTAGAAGCAAGGGTCGTGGTCGAGTGGATAAGACATTAGCTTAGAAAATGTCGGGGACTGGAATCAAGTCCCCCCGTAGGACCATTCTTTTTTTTCTTACTTAATGTTTTTTTTTTTTTTTATTTATATTTGAGGTGTTTTAACATTGACTATATTTTATACAATTCTTTAATCGATTACTACATGGTGAAACGCATCTCAAGACAAAACAAAAACTTGCTCAATACATCTACATTCTTTAGGGATTGCGAATGGACATTAGTGTGTATAAACAAATGCCATCACATAGACGGCTTCTTCGTTAAAACCGAACTACAGCATAGCGAAATGCAATTTCGCAAACATTTTTAGAAAGGGAAGGATTTAAAAGTACCCTAAATTTGTAACAAATTTTTTCTAAAGTCAAAGGCGAAATTACCCTAAAAATTAGAAAAGGCAATAAAGCAAATTCACCCTAAAATTTAGAAAAAAAAACTATATTTTTCTATTTTTTAGAAAGTTTTTTTCTAAAAAATTCATTTTTAGGGCAACTTTTCTAAAATTCAGAAATTTTTTCTTAAATATAGAAATTTTTTCTAAATTTAAGGGCGATTTCGATTTTAGGGCGATTTTCTTAAATATAGAAAAATAATTTTCTGAGTATACACTTTAAAACTAAGTTCGATTAATTTCGAACTTCAAATGTTAAAAGGTGGCACCACTGAAATACTAGCGATTTGGTGAGTGCCAGTGAATGACCAATTTCACCATTACTAGCGATTCACACTCTCTACGTCGAATTTTTGAGCGAAAGTGATTTCTGTGGCACCCCTGATTATCGTACAAACTAATAACATTTATAAAATTAATAAATTTATTATGGTGGATTGGATGGAGGAGGCATTAAATAACAAATTTTGTGTCGGGATCGGTACGGGACGATTTTTTCCGGGTTTCGAATTATTAATTTTGGCCTCAGCAAGCTTAAGCTCAGCAATGAAATCATTTATCGAAATGAACTTTATCGAACTAACTGAGTCGGGATTTTCATTCCCGTGAGATTTTCCCAGTAGTCCCTATACTTTCAAAAATAACAAACAGGAAACCGTAAAACTTGCATCATCACATCATAATTTACTTTTTTAAATAATTGAAAAATTTCTTAGTCTATAAATTCCATTTTGTATATTCTGTTTTAGTTATAATAAACATATAAATTTAAATTTATTAAAAAAAATATTTACAGAAATAAACAATATAACACCATCAATTGCCAATTCGGATACTCGACATATTTTTAATGTCTGCATTGCTTAATATACGGTCACACAAGCCCCACAATTTTAAGCATTGATGCTCTGTGTGACCGCCATAAATTCTAAAACCACACACACTGGAAATTGGATTTTCTGTGAGATACTGAAAGCAATCGCAATTTTACATCGACCAGGCCGGAACCCTGTGACTGTCGCATGACTTTAAAAAAAAAACTTAAAATGTTGTCAAAATGTCCAATAGCCATTGTATCTAAAGGATTACAAGTTAAATGTGGCATAAGAACATCAACTTGTGAGATGCTTGTATTAACATTACGTATACGCAGCAATGCACTAGTCAGAGTCAGCGTTAGAGTCAGAGTCAGAGAATGAGAGAGGGACACAGCTGTGACAGCAGAATTACAAAATTCAAGTTGTATTTGGGGTTAGGACGAACTGCCAAGACTGCCATTTTCTCCCACCCCCATTCTCTGTCAATAAGCAGCGGCATTGTGACTGAAGCACGTACATTTACAGCAAATAACAATAAGCGCTTGCAACTGGCAACTGGAATGATTTTCGGTGTACATACATACATACTATGTATGTGTTCGATGTGAAAGCCACTTGATTACCAAGAACAACAAACAACCAAAAACCCGAATTGAGGTTGGTCTTTTGGCAATGTGCAAAGAGTTGGCTTTTGGAAGAAAACTTTTGGTAAGTAGAGACAAACGGTTGACATACTTGAAATATGTTTTAAGTCTTCTTTGCGAATCACAACAGCAGGTAAAGAAAATCTAAAAAATCGATATCAAAATTGTTCCTTATTTAATTTCACCAAAATTCTTTCCATATTAAATAAATAATCCTCGTTTTTTCCTCAATCCAATTTCGCAGCCAAAAGTTTGCTGCTGAGCCAGCTAAAAACCACAAAAAGAAAATAAAGAAATAATAGCCGCAAGTTATATGACTATGACAAACTTTTGGCCAAATCACGTGCCAGCCGGCCGAGCCAAGCGTCTCATTTAACCCCAATTGGCACATTAATTTTTGAGCTTTGGGGAATTTCTCTTGTTTAATATTAAATATCAAAATATATACGCCTGGTGAATACGGCGAATCACCAAAAGGCGATTATTCAACAACCAGAAGCTCCCAGTGTGCTCACTCTTAAAGTCAACAGCTGGGTAAAAGTTTGTGTGTTCCGAAAGGCAACACCTGGGTGGGTAGGGACACACAAATATCGTATAATTAGCAGGAAAATGCGGAAAGCTTTAATGCATACAAAATGTTGCTGTTTTTTTATGATTTGTTTATTATTCAATTCGAGTGGCATTAAAATGTCTGACGTATGCAAATCGTATAAACAGAAGCGTCTAGTCATCATTTTTGTATTTTTTTTCGGATTGGTTCAAGTGAAATTGATTTGGCTGGCCCATGCTTTCATGTCTTTTCTATGAACTTTCCGTTATACAGGTGTTTGGAGTCACGCATACCGCGTAGCCCGTTTCTGTTGAGCTTGGCAATTTCTATTAGAACTCTGCGCTGTTTTGCGCTTGGCTGGATTATATTTTACGATTGCAGACAATATTTTTCGTTTGCTTTTTGTGTGTGTGTGAGTGTTTTTTTTTGGTGGGTGGTAAGATTAGCTGTTTTTGGTATGGCTTTATTTGTTGTGACGCAGCTAAAAGTTGGCAATGCGATTTTTGTTACTTTTCGGAGAAAAGCTTGTGGCTTTCAACTATTTTCCACAATAGTGGAAGTAATATAACATTGCACATATTAGGGCATCTTTAAATATTCAAAATGGCATTCTAAGTAAAGCAGCATTTTCTCATTTATGAGGGCCATATTTAAAATTTCTAGACTTGGACACTTTAAGTGTGACCATTTGGTGCATCCTTGGGCTTAAATTGGGCCAATTTACTTACAATATTACCTGAACATTTGGCCATAAAAAGATTTGTTTATTTTGTATTTTAGCCCCTGAGTTCCAAAAAAATTTATATTAAGCCCAAACAACCAAAGTCACCTGTATGGGTGTTCCAAAACGATTTAAATCCATCAAAAATTGTTCGTGCAAGAAGCACTTTCGAGCTGATTGTTTTTACGGAAAAACTGGTCACGTCGCTACTATTCTATTTGAGAATAGAAGGAGAATTGATTTTTGGGTGACGCAGAACCATTTGTTTGAAGACGGAAGTAAGCTCACTCAAGTGAGTTTATTAGCAATTTGAATGTCAAATTAATAGGTTATCTGACCCCATTTCCCAGCAAACATTTTTTATCGCAGAAGATAAGAATGCGATTCTTCCAGTAGGTATCGCTTTACTCTAGCGATATCGCATTGCAAACGCATTCTCATCTCCCTCACTCTGGGACACATTCTGGAAGGAAAGAAAGCGTTTCATCTTTCATCTGGGAGTTAGGAAAAAGTCTCTTCTCAGAGATAAGATAAAATGTTTGTGTCGCGCTGTTGCTAGCTTGCTGGTTGCCTGAATAATTTTGTTATTCCGAAAAACAATGAATTAATCAAACTTATATTTTATTACATGAACAACTTTTACTTACTCTTTTTTTTATTCGAACTCGGTTCCCTTGGACTGAAAAAACACGATGGGACTGACGTTTTAGTCGACTGTGCTATGCCGCGGATCTAAGGCCATGCAACTACAGGGTAACTTGTATTGATCTGTCTCTAAGCATTCACCCCTAAATGCTGGCTTGTGTATAAAATTCAAGTTCTTACTTATCACTCTGTCAATATAAATAGCCCAATTGAAATTGATACCAAATATCGCTAGTTTATCCCTTGTATGTTAAAAATACGATACCGTATGTTTGTTGTTTGTGGACAACGCCAAACTATCAGCCAACTCTCTCCTCAAACTATCGCCAAACTCACGAGAGAGATAAGAAACCCTACAAAGTATTTGCAGGGTTGGGTCCCAATGTCTTAACAGCCCACTGTGATCTACCCAGAGATCTAAGATTTCACATAGACAATCGTTAAGTTTCAAATGGATTGCATTGAATCGAAGTGGGAATAGTGCATAGGGTATAGGGAATTTTTTTGAACCATTTGACTAAACTTTTCTGACTTTAGTCTTGTAATTCCCGGAAAAATGGCTTAACGGATTCGGATGAAGTTTGGCACATAGATAGCCGATTACCTGCACTCAAAAAAAAAGCAGGACGATTTGGTTTTTTAAAAACGCTCTTGATTTTATCCTGTTTCGGTCTAGAATTTGGTAAGAACGATTCCCTCTTGAAAAGTCTTAATTCAAGTACGAATCGTTCTTAAATTCAAAATTGACCATTAAAAATTCAAAAACAGAAATCATATTCTTGATTCAAGAAAAAAAGCTTTAAGTCTAGATCAAGCTCATTTGGTGCTCTAAAAGTTCATTTAAAAAATCCAGAATCGTGTTTAAAGGTTTTTTATATTTTGCTTGATATATTTTAATAAGTTTTTTTAAAATTTTTATCAAGAAATTCCGTACTTAAGTCAAGAATTTTCTGGCTTATTGAAGTTTTGAAACTGAAAATTCTTGATCTACGTACGGAAAAGCATCGCATTTATTACCAGAGCCTCCAGCTGGCCCTAGATAGTATCAGAGACAGTAAGAGATTTTGGGGTATGGTAAGGCAAATAAACGGCTCAACAGGAAGAAGAGGAATTCAAATTACCGCCGAAAATCTAGCTGAATACTACAGAGGCCTGCTGTTCAGCGACATACTAACAACGCACACCAGGGAGCTGCCGATTATTGGAAACGAAGAGATGGACCGTGAAATTACAACTGCAGATGTGCGCTTCGCAATAAGCCAAAATAAAATCGGAAAAGCCCCAGGGGAAGATAGAGTTTCTGCGGAGTTCCTGCTGCACGCTTCTGATACCTTTGTGGAACAGCTTACGGAGGCTTTTAATCAAATGTTCAACAGCGGATGTGTTCCCAAAAGTTTTCAAAGAAACATTATTTACCCCATTTTTAAAAAAGGAGACCCTAACGATGCAGGAAACTATAGAGGAATCTCGTTTCTGAATACTCTGCTAAAAACCTTCACTTCAGTAATATTAACGCGTCTAAACTATTTCCTTGAAGAACATAAGATACTAAGTGAAAACCAGTGTGGGTTCAGAAAAGGATACTCCACAATAGATAGCATATTCGTACTAACGTCGATTTCCAGGGAGTTCCTGAGGGCAAATAAAAAACTGTACCTCTTTTTTATTGACTTCAAGGCAGCCTTCGATACAATAGACAGAAATTTATTGTTTTACAAACTTTCGGCCATGGGCATATCGTCCAAAACTATCAATGTATTGAAGAGTCTGTACGAGGAAAATAAGACTGCCGTATGGGATGGAAATAACCTTTCGGAGTGGTTTGAGACAAATCGGGGAGTCAAGCAAGGTTGCATCATAAGCCCGCTGTTATTTTCTTTGTTCATAAATGATATCGGAGACCAACTTAATGGTGGCGCACGTTTTGGAAATACTGTCTTCAAAATACTGATGTATGCGGATGACATGGTTCTGCTTGCTGAATCACCATCGACGCTCCAGGAGATGATAGACGAAGTACAAGATTACTGCCAAAAATGGGGACTAGTGATAAACACGGAAAAATCCAAAGTGATGGTAGTCCGGAATGGAAGAGGAAGGATGGCAAGAAATGAAAGCTGGACACTCGGTAACATTCAACTGGAATCGGTAAAAATGTACAAGTACTTAGGAGTGTTATTAACCCCAAATATGTCCTTTAAAAGGCACATTGAAATGAAACTTGGAGAGTCCAAAAGAGCGTTAAATAGCACGTGGAAAGCCCTCATGGGAAAGAAAAGTGTGAGCGCTAGTACAAAGTACAAAATGTTCCAAGCGACTTCCAGATCGATTATGTGCTATGCAGCGGAAGTTTGGGGATGGGAGGCGCATGAAGATGTGGAAAAACTGCTAAGGTTCTTTGTAAAAAAAAATATTCTATCTCGCAAATAATACGCCAACTTATGCCATTCATTTGGAGACAGGACTACCGGAATTGTTTGAATACACGATGCAGACCCACTTTAACTATATAAATAAAATAATGATGCTACCGGATGAGAGGTACCCAAAAATAGTAGCAACTGCACTGAAAGAGTCGACTTCGCAATTTTTCCAAAAATGGGAGGAACTTGCTGTGGAACACAGAGTGGACCTGGCCGTTTCCAATCCCTCGACTTGGAAGGACGGTCACGCGAAACTGCTGGCGGCTATTCGCAACAAAAATCGTGAGGCGCTCGTTCAACGTGCACGCACAAGCGAAACTCGGAACACGTACAAGATTCTCGACTATGAGCTTGGAGATGAAACGTATTTCAAGGAACAATACGATACCTTAACCATCTCCTATATTTTCAGAGCTAGAACTGAGATACTTTCCCTAAATTACATGCCATATGGTCGAGGTAGACGCGAGGGTAATGAGCTGTGCAGTCTCTGTAACATGAACGCGAGAGAGGATGTTGTACACTTCATAGCCATCTGCCCAATATTGAAGGAGCTTAGAGTCTGCTTGCTGGGAAAGGCAATGTTCACGATGGATGAGTTGAAGGCGGTGCTGAATGGGCAATCCTGGAGGCGGTTGGGAAAATATTTGCTAGACGCCTACAATTACAGAGCGAAAATCTTGGCCGAAGCTTTTTAGGAATATAATTAAGCTATAAACTAAGTTAGGTCTATAAGAGCCTGGGACGTCCCCCTTAGGAGTGAAAGATCTGCTATCTCGCGACGAGCGGGGAAGGCAGGTGGTGTAACTCCGAAGGGTGGGACTTTCTAAAGCTCCATAGGATGAATAATAGTAAATAATACACTGTACTAGTTATAGAATAAGGCTGACGGCAATAACGCCATGCCTAATTACACAAACTGTTCTTATTTTTAATAAAGAACCACTACTACTACTACTACTACAGTACAACAACAATATTCTCATATGAGTTCGGATACAGACAACTGAATTAACGGATAAATCGCAGGTGTAGATCACACAGTTAAACAATTTGAAAAATTTTCAAAATTTTTCATTGAACCAAGAATATTATAAAGAACTGTGTATTGACGGGTGATAAAGATCAAACGGTCCAAAAAATTCAGAAATTCCCCAAGTTTTTGTATAGTCAGATTATTATGGAGACGGGTAAATTGTTCGGTGAAGATAAAGTGGTTCAAAAAATCAGGAAATTTCCAATTGTAACGCGTTGTTGTTTAAATCGTAGAGTTATTACTGCTCATAATAATAATTGAAAATATTGTCATCATTGAAGATAGATATTTTTATTTGAAATGGGGGAGTAGCAACGCACTCACTCTGCTAGGTAATTGCTAGTTTTTATAAAAACATAGTTTATTTTGAGCAGATAAATGTGAAACTCGGGTGGTAAGCTCTATGGGCTATGTTAATAAATAGAATTAAAATTGTAAACTTGGGAAAATTCACGGCAAAATCGGCTCGGATGGATATCAATAATATTTTCACAGTTTTCGAAAGGATGCTTGTGAGTGCGGAGTCATGTATAAGTATTGAGTGTGTAAACTACCCAACTGAAATTGTATGGCTTCCCCATAAGATCGTCATCAATTGAGACCAAAGAGAGAGAAAAAAGTTTTCAAGATCAAACCGGATGTGCCACCGGTTCTCTCTATTATTGTGATCATTATGTTTCGGATTTATTACCTTTTAAATGGATGTTTGGGTAGACCGCACCCATTCTGGAAAAACATGGTCAACTGCCCAATCGGGATAAACTATAACCGTCTGATTAAAACCTAAATAAACACCCTGTATTGCTCTATTAATGACAACAGCACTTAATACCACAAATAATTTGTATTTCCATATTAGCTTACATTTACATTACAAAATTTATGCATTGAATTGAAGCAAGTAATTTTTGCATAAAATGACGTTCATTTTATGTAACACAAATTTAAAGAAATATTCAGCAAAAAAACAGTATTTTACTCACACCCTTTTACCATTAAAAGTTTACACAAAAAAGTGAACCCCATTTCATAAACAAAAGTTCAACAAAATTTCATAAAAAATACATATATGAAACTTTTGCAGTGAAAACGCATTTTTTTCAGTCCCCTGACACAGACATTGCTTAATAAAGTAAATAATTATAATTTTATTCAAATTGAAATAAAAACTCAATTTGCATTGCGCGTTTTGTTAATTGAAATGCACAAAACTAACCAGGCTGCAGCTAAGTGAAAAGAACTGAAAAACTAAAGGCTATGACCTAAGTGCTATAAATTGTGTTTAAAAGATTCTGTTCAGGTAAGTAGATAACGTATTAAGTGGCTGCTGGTTAAGTCATGGCCTCCGCCTCCTAAGATACTATGAGAGCAGTTTGTTTTATGGTAATTTCCTCAATGGAATCGATTCTTTTGCTGGTGGGTGCTGCTGGTGTTGGGAAAGTCTATGGCCACTTACCTTGAATACTTGACGGCAAAGGAAGTTCTCTTTAACCGGAAGTAATCTGCAATAAATAAGTGAGACGTTTTTCGATGACATTGATTCATTCGGAAGGGGAACAACTTAAGTATGTGTGTAAGACTTACTTGGCCATTTCCGAGAGCTGCAAGCGACCATCTTTGTTGGCATCAAAAACTTGAAGCTGAATGGAAATGAAATATTTATTACTCAATTACTGTTTAATTAATGAGCAGAATGTGTACGAAATGAGCTACATAATTATGTGCGTATGTATGTGTAAGATAATTTATTAGTAATAAATTATTACACATCCAATTTTTTAAAGCGTTCATTTTGCTGGCGTATTAAGTTGGTGGATTAGCTTTAGGTTTAGGATATTGCAATAAAACTTGGGAATTGGAGAAAAGTTTTAAGTAAAATATATGGTTGAAATTTTGTATGAATAATAATTTTAACTTATGTCTATTTTGGCGACCCACAAATGAAAGCTTCTGCCTAGCTTTCACCGTTTAGATTGGCAAAACTCTTTATTTATATTTTAAATTCGATTTCCATTTTGAAATAAAAATCAAATAATATTTTTGTTAATTAAAAATCCAATTAAAGTCTTTAAGCTCTGTGATAAGTTTTTAAAGTTAAAATTCTTATCAAGTGCCAAACAATCTATTGCTGCAGGCACTTTCAAAAGTTTAGTTTTTTGTTTGTTGTTTTGGGTTGTTTTCAGACCCGCATAATTTGAAACGCATGTTTCTTCGGTAATTTGACTTGCAAATGAGTTTCAAGAGTTTAAGTACAAATTGCACGCTGACAAAAGCATTTTATCATAATTTATTGTAATGTGTGCACCCCAAAAGTATGCACTGATTATTATTAAAAACCACTAATGAGTCGCTAGAGAGGGCGGCGAGGGGCGGGCAGCCGTAGTGAACTGAACGGTGTTGCGTAATGAACCAGACTCACACATGAGCGCTTCCGGTTGCCTCCATCAAGTTTTTAATTAAGAAATTTTGGTTGGCCTGCATATAAATTACCGGTTGTTCCCACCGGGGGGTTCTGACACACGTTGCGCCCGAAATGCGGATATTTAATGCAGGTCTAAAGGCAAAGCCATTATGTCAGCAAATTGGAGTCCTGACATTAATGAAGATGCCTTGTCAAGTGCAGTCTGGAAGGAAATGTGTTTGAAACTATTGCAGAAACATTTTAAGCGAGAAGGCCAAGCTGACTTCGTCTGTGTTTAAGAACGATGGTTTCGATGGCGGTCGGTTCCTATATTTTTGCAGAGTGCAATGAAAAGAAGACTCTGTGCCATGTTTCAGCTCGAAAACTTTTAAACTGAGGGACTAGATTGCGTAGAAACAGACAGACAAAGGGACAGACGTACAGGCAGACAGACGGATCAATCGACTCAGCTCGTCGCGTGATCAAGAATATATACAGTCTATGGGGTCGGATTCAGGCGCGGATCTACAATTCGACTTTGGGAAAGAATACTATTTTTGAACAAAAAATGTGATATTTAAGTCTTCACTTTGTTTTCTTAGAAATTTTTTCTAGTATTGCATTATAGTTAAATCTCTTAAATATAATACAGGGTGGTCTATTTAAAAATTGGAATTTAATTTTAAATTAAAAAAAAAATAATCAATATTTTTCAAGGGATGAACAATTATTGGAAAAGTTGGTTCATGTCTTTATTTATGAAATACAATTTCGGTCAAATGACCACCAATGCTGACTTGGCAGTGTTTCAAAGGTTGAACATTTATTGGAGTGGAGGACTCACCACTTTGGAAATATGTTTTTAATATTTCCCAACTTTCTTCAAGCGAATAGCGACACAATTCGTAAATGTCAAAGTTTTTACTAAATATTAGTCGCTTTCCGAATGAAATTTGACGTTTTTAAAGTCAAATTATGAATAGTTCAAATTCGAAACACTAGATGAACCACCCAGAACTTGATCTCTAAATTCCTCGATAGCCCAGTCTAATGTTACAAGACGATTTGGAAAAACATTTCGTCAGTTGAAATTTTGATATATTGGTTTACGTTCCCAGCACCTGCCCGTTTCAGTTCGGTCTGAGCTTTTTTCAGCCCCTATAGCCCTCCTCCTGGATCCGCTACTGGCGAAACTGAATATATCGATGCGTTGCAAACTTCTGCGCAAAATGGAAACACCCTTTGCAAGGGTATACAAATCGAAAGAAATTAGTTAATTCGCTTTTTTCAACTCAAAAAGTTGATCGCATCGAGACCAAAAAATTCTGAAAGGGTGTGATGATAGTTTAAAAAAACTGTCTCGGTTTGGTCTGATTAGCAGCCGTTTACTTATTTTTGCACTTTAAAATTTTCAGTATTTTTTTTAATTTTGCTTTTATTGCTTAAGCAAAGTTGCTCTTGAGCTTTGTAGCAAATCAAAAAATTTACATCTTCACACTCAAAATTAGAAAAGTGTCCAAAAAAAATATAAAGTTTTGACCATTTTTGTACAGTTTTCCAATTTCATCTAAAAACGCATTACAAGTAATAGAGTAAAAAATTGAATCATGGACTAACCTTCACAATCCGTTAGAACGAACCAACTTTATTAAATAACTCTTTCACATAGTTATAGGCACACAAGCATGTACAATAGACCGGACTTTTCTCCATACGATTTTCAACATGTGACGATCTTTGCACAACATGGCTCAAAAAATTCTGTATATTTTATAGAAAATTTATCAAAAATCCAAAATCAGATATATTGAGGTTTGATGGCCTCGAGAAGGCTTTAAAAGTTCAAATTTCTCCTTAATTTATCTTTGAATTGTCAATGTAGACAGAGACCTTTTACAAAAGTGTCGAACAAATACATTAAATTTTTCATGTTAAAATATATGTTCAATGGTGTTGTGATAAGCGCTTTGGACTTTGAATCCGGCGAAACGAGTTCAATTCTCGGTAGAAACCTTAACCTTTTTTTTTTAATAACTAAATTTTTAGTAAACACACTGTTTATATAATCTACAAGTGCATAGTTGAATATGCCATTAATATTTTTCCTTTACAATACATATTTGTGTAGTTTGAAGGCAATAAGGATATGCTATAATCAGCAATAATCATAAATTTGGTGCCGTCCGTTTGTGTTGCTGAATCAATTGTACGACATGTTAAAATAATTTTTTTACAATTTTCACAAAATTTTTTGCTACTATGACGATTCTAGAATGCTATGCTAAAGCTTAATAACAAAATTAAGGGGAAATTTGAACTTTTAAATCCATCTCGAGGCCATCAAACCTCAATATATCTGATTTTTGATTTTGGATAAATTTTCTATAAAATATACAGGATTTTTTTTCCTTTTTTGTGCAAAGAACTAGACAAAAAAATGACTTTTCATATAAGGCAGGTACGGTCTTATGTACAACGGTCATAGAAATTCAAAGAATCGAATTTTTTCGGTGAAAAACGTAAAAAAATTAAATTTCTTTAAGTTTTTTTTTTTTTTTTTTTTTATGAAAATTCTACATGCTTATGTATTTTAAGTATAAGCTATGTTTTTGTCAAGCATTGTTAGTCATATTAAAAACAAGTAAGAGTGTTGCGGTCGAGTGCCCCTGTTCCAAGTAATGTGGTTCCTTTAGTTTTGAACTCCTTTTATTTTAAAATTTATTTGAATAATTGGGGAGGCGCACTTGCATATCTTCGGTGTTTTTGCTCGGATCTTGTAGTGGTATACAGAATAGAAAATAAATTCAAAATTAGGTTCAAACTTAAAAATTTAGCCGAAGCGCGGAGAGAGGGGGGAATTCAATCTGAAGCAAACTGATTTGGGTACGATATACACCTTAAACAGCAAAAAGGGGCTCACCCACGGAGAGGTCACAGAGAGAAAGACAGTTTTTCGCGATAAAAGATGGAGGGAGGAAGTCCAAATCTAAAACAAACTCGATGTGGGTACAGTATACACCTACATACATACCAAAAATTGGGCTCTTTCAGTTACAGTCTCGAGACCGACGCGTTCACACAGACAGACGACAGTTTTGAAGACAAATGTGCTAAAAAAACAGCACAAAATGCCCTAACCCAGTTAAGTTTTTTATACCACCCTTCAGAAAAATTTGGTCTTGACTCGATCATCGATCGATCGTTTATTAGTGTTCCACAGTGTAAGCAACAATATAAGCAAAATGTGACACAGTTTTTGAGGTTTAAAAACGACAGAACTGTCTCTAAAATGCTTGATCTTGTCATTGCTACGTTTCATTCAAGCTGGTGTCCCGAAAGGAAGTGTTTTGTACACAGTATTGTTGCGAAAACATCGAAGCACTTACTTTCGATACTATCGATGTTGTGCTTCTTCTTCCGTTACCTTTACATCCAAACTTCTCTTACTGCTACCTATACAATTTGGCTACAATCTACAGTCACAGAACTGATTTCAGGAGAGCGCAGGAATTTCCTTTTGAAATTATGAAAAGTTGAACATAACATTGGAACAAAGGTTTCAATGGAAATTTCATCAGGGTCTCCTTATTATAATTTATGATTCTTCTCGGCAGGCAAGTACTTTAATTCTATATCACACGTGTGTGTGCTTAGCTAACCCATCAAAGGAAAGCACAACATCTAAATTTTATTCAAATTAGCATTGAACATGACAATAGTTCAGGCATTTAGTACGCTATAAATTAAAAAAGATGACAAAAACAAGTTGACTCTCAACAGCTATGCAAAAAGTGCGACGACAATTTCCTGGATTTCCGTATGCTGCGCAGATTTTTTTTTGTTGAATGCGCGCTACAGTATAAAATATGATTTGTTGCTTCGAGGCTGCTTTATTGCTGAGTGTCTTTTTTGTTATTTTTTTCACACTTCGCCTTCACCGTCAGGTTTGGGAGTCTGTATGTGATTCTGATTCGAAAAGTTTAAAAAGCAGTCGGAGTTGTTTTCAAAGCGGAAAATTTTTGAGGTGACTGAAGCTAAGGTACCACAGGAAAATAATTTGCCCAAATTTTGATGAAAAATCGACTAAATAGGCAAACTTAGGAAACTTTTCGGCTATTTTTGATCAAATTGCTTACGTATGGAACCATAGTTTTAGTATTAAGTTGTGCAAAATCTGTAATAATGGATATTTAGAGATATTTTTATGAAAATTTGGGCAAATTATTTGCCTGTGGAACCTTAGCTTGAGGCTTAAAGAAAGAAATCAGAAAAAATTTCAGAAATACAGTCGAACTTTTAATTTAAAAAAATAAAATGCAGATCCGCGTAGTTTATTCCTACTAATGGGATTTCCGCAAAGTAAAAGAAATCAGTATTTAAGCTTTAAACTGAATCTTGAGTTCTTCAATTTTTAAGTTTTATTCTGCAAGATCTTAATGTTAAAGACAATTGCTAACACATTAAAGTGGGTAATTAAATCTGGTGATCATAGGCCCGGGAGGTTCTTGAAATCGCTATACAGACAACCTGCGTTCTGTGAATTAAAAAAAAATTTGAAGTGGAGTCGACTAAAACAGCATCTTGATAAATTTTAAAATAGATGTTCAAACTTGAACAAGAGACTTTGCCACAATCCACGCGTAGCATTAAATAAACATGTCACTCTTTGTAACATTACATTTAGGTAGGGTTGCTATCAAAGAGTCTGCTTGCCCTTGACCATCCTTGTCTTAAAATTTGACTAGTGTGAGGCAATATGTATTCAATCGAACGATCTTTACAATATTTAATTAAATCAGCTTACAAATAATTTTAACTACTTTAGGTACTATCAGGAATGTTCAGTTCGGTTTCTCAATAGTGGCTAAATGCACTCTTTTTTTAGCAGATTAAGAAGTGGTTAAATGCAGGATTTGTATTTCAATGAAAATGTACAAAAATTCTTTAATTAAAATTATGTTTTCAAATACAATTACTCACCATTGTATCAGTATATTCGATTAGCTTATCCTCAGATACATCATTGATCTTTTTGGCCTCTTTGAGCAAATCACGCAAGAAATTCTTAAGCTCATCCGCTTCAATGTAACCAGAATTATCACTATCGTATTCACGCCAGATCTAACAAAACAAAACAAATCAAAAGGAAAAGGCCAAAATGTTAGAAATTAATTGAGGGACCAATCTGGCTGCAGCCTTTTTTGCGGCCTTTTACATTTTTTTTGGTTCACACCGTTCTCTCTCACCTTCATGAATTCAACGCTTGATTCCAAGGGGTTATCGAAGCGGAAAAGCAAAAGGAAATTCTCCTCCATGGGCAAAAGTTGAGCGAGCTGTAAATAGAGCAAAAAAGAATGTTTATCAAATTTTGTTTCGTTTTACTTTAAATTGAATCCCGAGTTGTGAAAGTTTGAAATAACTAGAAAGACAAAGTTGGAGATTTAAGAAAAACAGAAGCGATTTTATAAGTGTCGATTTGAATTTCGCCTTGTTTAAGCATCTCATTTCTGTCAGCCCATTTGCAAACTTTTAGCTCTGCTAGTTTTTGTATAATCTCATCAAGAAGTTGGTTGTTTAACTTTTGGTGTTCAACCATTTGCCTTGATACAAGCCTCAAGGTTGTCTTTTCAACAAAAGTACCAAGACATGCTTGGTAAACATCATCAGGTGCCACTGACAATAGATGACGATGAGTGATGTGGAGTGAACGTGGAGAGGACGTGTGGAAAGCGAGATACCTTCAACTTTTAACTTTTGTTCATTTATTAGAAAATGGTTTGCAAGAGCCTGTTAAGTAAGATAACCAAAAAAATTACGTCTTCAATTAAAAACTCATTTCAAGAAAGCAGCAAACCAACTTTTCGCAGGGTCACAAACTTTTTTTTCGGGGTGGCATAATGCCAAAAAAATTATTGAAAAAAGATTGGTTAAGCGAAAAAAAAGCACAGGGAAAGGTTGAGCATTGAGACATTTAAAAACCAATTTAAAAATGTAAGAAGCGAGGAACAGTAAGGAACAGAAATTGCTGAGGGAATATTAAGTAGCATGTGAGCTGAAGCAGAAAACGAATTGCCGTTTTAGACATGCAAATGCACAGCTATGAACATACAAATAGCGTAAATGAAAAGTTATGTGTTGGTCGACCATTTATCAGTCTTGGTTTGCTGCGCTCACGCACTTAATGATATGTCTGCCTTTGTAGATCAATGAAACTAATGAGCGAGCTACTAAATTAAGTTTCAGTGCTGAGAACGTTTAGTTAATTTATTTTAATAGTTCTGTAGTTCGCCAA
The DNA here is from genome assembly GCA_018904235.1 of Lordiphosa stackelbergi. Classification (NCBI taxonomy): domain Eukaryota; kingdom Metazoa; phylum Arthropoda; class Insecta; order Diptera; family Drosophilidae; genus Lordiphosa; species Lordiphosa stackelbergi. The sequence continues at coordinate 47,577 of JAEIFU010000898.1, forward strand.
GTCCTAAATTCAATCAATTTTAAATTAGTAGCTTTTCGATTAATAACTAATCGTTCAATAGCTATTAGTTCAATAGTCTATTATTTAGCTCTTTGGCTTGAACATTGCTAGGTCACCTGCCTATCATTTTATTTTAATTGCAATTTCGTTTCTAGATACAGCTACAATATAAAACAATAGAAAGGGATACACAAAAGGGGAATTTATAAGGAGAACATAAAGAATAAGTAGAACAAACGACTTTCGATCCACAGGGGGTAATTTATTTAGTTTTACCAGCAATTGCCTTTGAACAACATTGACCATTTGGGTATCACAGGCTTCACCAAAATCAGTAAGATTTGCCATTGCCACAAAAAACAACGTAAAATTTCAATTAAAATTGTCTTTGGTGGAGAAACCGCGATTCGCTTAGATGCCTTGATCTAAAGTATTTAAATGCACTTTACTTTTAAAATGTATTACATAATTTTGGTGAAACTGGTTTTCCCCTAAATGGTTAATGTTGTTCTGAGGCAATTGTTTGTACAAAAATGTAAATACACCGAGATCCAAGGGGTCGTTGGAGTTACTGAAAAAACAGTTCTGTCTATTTTTAGGTCTGGCTTATGTCCTATATAAATTGGTTTGTGGGTGAGTCTAAAAGTGATACTCCACACCGAATACCATCTCTTAAGGACATGCAATAGTCAAATATATTTAGTCTTAAGCCATTAAAAACTAAGTTAAAATTGTTGTACAGTACAAAAGTATCCATAGATCGCGAACTGAGGCTTTATTTGAAAAACTGGGTATGAGGTGATGCTTACAAAGGTCCCTCTTATCATAATTTAAGGGTCTGTGAATTTAAGGTCAGACTAATACCCAGATGACTAGTCAGATCTCTACAGAAGTAGCCCTAGCTTATTATCTGCAATTTTGGTTTGATGGTAGAACCTGATATTTTGATTCATTGCGGCGCAGTCTAGAGAAATATACTGACTGTGGAGCGCTCTTAACTTGAACGAACAACAACTATAAACTTATAAAGAAAACTTCATCGTTTTATTTCTTAATATTACATTATTAAACTAATTCTAACTATTGTATTATTTACTTTGAAACTAAAGAGTGGATTGAGCTATTAAACTAAGATTTAAATGATTATTTATTTTATAGATAAGAGGATAAATTAAGTGTTTTTGAGTAGCGTGAACTGCCTCAAACGCAACCTGGAAAAAAATTTTCTTAGTAAAACATGTCGGAATTCCGTTCGAAATTTTTTTTTTAATTTTGAATGGAAAATTTATTAGTTTATTGCAACTGCTGCCATCTTTTAAAATAACATATAGTAGTAGTCTGTTATTATTTTTCAAATACGAATAGTTGTTAAATAAAATCAACGCCGACTATTTATAAATAAAACAAATATACAAAAATTGGCAACACTGCGTATGAGTTTTTCAAAAAACTTTTTGAGTTTAATCTTTTTAGCTATCCCTTTAAATTCTGATCCCGTTTTGTGCACTGATTCCGAAAACTATTTCTCGGTTTTTCTCCATCAGCTCTTGTTTTCAAGATTTATCGCGGAAAAACCATTTTGCAGTGTTTTTGGCTTTTAAAAAATTATGGTGCCCGAAGGTTACAACGTACCAAAAATCGGAGCATTATCTGTTTTATGGCTTTCAATTTTTACTATTATATTTTTCTTAATTTCTTGTCGATGGTTCTTAATATATCAAATGTTGGACAAAGTTACAGGCGGTTAATCCCAGAAAAAATGAATTAAATTTTATGGCAGGATTACTTGATTGATACACAAAAAGTGTATAGAAATATTAAAAGACTTCTTGATCTAACATAACCTTACATTTTATTGTCATGCAAATGTACAATAACATTCAATCAGTACTAGATTCAAACAATTTGCCAAAAAATTCAAAACCTCAAACCAAACAACCTCTCGAGAAACATTAAAATTTTATGAATTGGGCTACAAATGGGCCAAATGAGTACGGCAATTACTATAATCTACGGAGTAAGCTCCTTGTGACTATTACCATTTTCCAAACGGGATTAACCGCCTGTAACTTTGTCCATCGACAAGATTTATATGCAAAAAAAATTGTGAAATTAGAAGAGCAATTGGGCGACATGCTAAAGTGGTTTTTTAATTAAAATTCAACCACCCCAAAGGCTACACGGGATTAAGTTTGAAAAATTTACTATAATTTGATGAAAATTTCTCTTCAAAGGATTTAGGCGCTTTGGGTTTGCTAATGATGCTCCATTGATTTTAGGCGACCTTAGTATGTATACCGTCGCTAGAGCTCATAAATACAGATGTTGTTGCTCGGTGTAACCTCCATAAAATTTTAAAAGCCAAAAACCCTGCAAAATGGTTTTTCTGTGATATCTTGAAAACAAGAGCTGATGGAGAAAAACAACACCAGTTTTGGAATCAGTGCACAAATCTGGATCAGAATTTGTCTCCAATAAGGCTGACCAAAATGGCTGTTGGCCAATGTAATCCACACGGTATTTCCACCTAGATTTTCGTACTAGTTGTGGGTATAAAACATAATATTGTGTTTAGTCAAAAAAGAATAAATAGTATTCGAAATTATATCTTTTCAGAAGCATAACATACTTTAAGGGGCATCTAGCACAATGCATTTTGTGTGAATAAACGTAAGGTATAAACTAACTTACTTAATGGGTTAAATCAGTGGCGCAGAAAGGGGGGACTAAGGTGATCAATCCCCCCTCCCCCATTGTGTTTAAGGATCGAAAATAGTTGGGACGAAATTGAAGATAAAAAGAGACAAATAGATAACAAGGTAATAGTAACTGATACTAATTCCTGCCTTCTCTCAAGAAATTATTAAAAAAATGTCCTTCAATATATTGCGAATAACACCGTGCAACAGTCAAAAAAACTACCAAGCTACACCATGCGGAATCGATAGTGCTACCCGAACTGAGTAAATCCCTATCAGCGTTTGGCTAGATTGGAAGCACTTTTTTGTTTGGACCCTCAAAGTTTTTGAAATTGGGTGTGCCAACCAAAAAAAGGTGTCATTAGTTTTGGGCGAACAGCTCATTCAGTTTTAGTGATAGCTGCAAACTGTCTTCGGCAAAGTTGTAACCGACCCGCTCCGCAGAATAAATTCTTTATACAAAGGTTTTTAAAAAATTAATGATTATTTTATTATTATTATAATTTTTAATTAATTATTTTAATATAAATATTTTATTTTTTAAATAAAATTAAAATAAATAAATTAAAATAAAACAAATAAAATATTTACGCTTATTTGATCTCAACTTGTTAAAAAATGTATTAGCATGTTAAAATATTTTATACAGTCTTAAATTGGCAACTTTTTTCTGATAAATTACAGATTTTTCGAAAAACCACGCAAAAATAATTTTTTTCTTAATTCATGGATAACAACAAGTAAAACGTGTAATGTTTTGCTCTAAAAGCTTAAAAAAATTTAAATGGCTGCTATTTTGGTAAAAAACTTGAGTACATAAAAAACAATGACAGCAAAAAAGTGAATTTTTTTGGAAATTCACACTTTTGGGGCCGTTTTGGAGGATGTAGAAGTGTTCAGATTGTAAAACAAACAGAAGAGTTGTTTGGTATCTCAAAAGCTTCTTTTTTGCCAAAGAAGGTATGCGAAAAATTCTGATTTCTTAAAAGTTATACTCGAAAAGTAAAAATATTCGTTTTTGAAAAAAATTTTTTTAAGAAATACTACCGGAAAACATGAATTTTTAAAAACCTTTGTAAAAAGCATTTATTCTGCGGACTGTCAGCTACAACTGTGCCGAAGACAGTTTGCAGCTATCACTAAAACTGAATGAGCTGTTTGCCCAAAACTAATGACACCTTTTTTGGTTGGCACACCCAATTTCAAAAACTTTGAAGGTCCATAAAAAAAAGTGCTTCCAATCAAGCCAAAAGCTGATAGGGATTTACTCAGTTCGGGTAGCACTATCGATTCCGCATAGTGTAGCTTGGTAGTTTTGAAAAAGTTGAAATTTGTTGCACTGTTTAATTTTCGTGGGGTATCCATGGTTTCTGTTCAAACGAAATTTGAAAAATGCATGTTTTACTCCAAATAAATATATATGTATGCATATCATCAAATGTAGAATAATAGTAATAATACATTTTTTTATTGTAAGGTCCCACAGGCAAATAATTTGCCGAATTTTTGATGAAAACTTGGCTAAATAGCCATGATTGCAGATTTGGCATGTCTTAAAACTAAAACAATTGTTTCATAAGTGAATAAGATGATCAAATATGGCCGAAATGTTCCCTAATCTGGCAATTTAAGCAAAAATTTCATCAAATTATTGTCCTGTGGGACCTTAGCTCCAGCTCAATGTTAATTGTTAGATCGGATTTTGAGTAGATAATTTGAAAATTTTTTGCGGTAAAAAAGCGGACGCCCCTGCCTTAAACTTCATTGAAAATAATCGTTGAAAAATTGTTTGCGATCTGTGTTTTGAAATTTTGCTCTTTTCGGCAGCCAAATATGGCAATTCGTTACAATTCATTACATCTCGCCAGATCCTTTTTATGTTTTGTGTGGGCTTGAATTTTTTAAGAACCCTTTGTCACCGAAAATTATTTGATGAAGCATCCTTTTTCTGACCACTTAGTCTGCCACGCACTTAAAACATTATTTAGATAAAATATTAAAATTTTGACTTAGGGATACATATTTAATAAAAAGAAACAATGGCTGACTACAGTAATTATTGCATGTAAGTTCTTTATAACTAACGGTCCATCAAAGGATTTTTTGAGCATAGGGGGCCATATACTAAGCAATTACTTTATATTCTTGTTCAAAAAAATAATTTCATTATTTATTTGCCATTGAGGAAAAGCTTATACCTATATTTGCATACTTCAAAATTCGTTTAAAAATAAACAAACATTTTTTTCAATAAAAATTCTTAATTATTTGCGGTCCTTCGAAAGACATTTTTTAAATTTTTTTTGAAAGAAGCCCGTTATACTGGACTATTACCGATAAAAAAATACAAATTAAAAAACCCAACAAATTTTTTTTAAATTTTGACTTCACCCCCCCCCATTGCAAAAAGCTATCTACCGTTAAATCGTACACAACTTTAAAATCTGAACATTTTGAAATAAATCAAGCAATATTTTCAACATTCTATTTGTATATCCAGGACTGTATGCAAATCTTTTACAAAAATTAAAATTTCTGCTGACTCTCAGCGACCGCTTTGAAGCTTTATTAAGCGAAATTAAAAAAATATTTGTTTTATTTTCTTACCTCTCTGATATCAATTTTGCCATCTTGATTATCATCATAAGCCTCCATAAAACACGATTTCAGCTCCTCCAGCATTGTGTCAGTCACAGCCTTTAACAAAAGATAAAAAAACCAAAATCAAATGGAAGCTTTTGTCACTTGTAATGTTAAATTTTAAATCTTACCTCTGGACTGATATCTGTGGCATTGGCACTGGCCACAAACTCCCTTAGGAAGCCATCCAATTCGGTGCCCTCAATGTAGCCATTGCCTGGAAAAAAAACATACAAAGAAAAATGACAAACTGATAGAAGGAAAAAAAATAAACTGCTTTTGCACTCACCATCTTTGTCGTAATGCGCCCACACATCCATAAACTGATTTGCCGAGAGTTTCTTTAGCTCTCGTGATTCGGGATCACGATATTGACGCATAAAATTGTGCGCCTTCTCGATTTGTACTCGCTTGGCAGCTGCAGCGGCGGCGGAATCCATTTCTGTATTTTTACTTGTTGTTTTTGACCGATAAAATTTGCAATTTAGATCTGCAAGTGGAGGAAAGGGAGACCAACATGAAAAACTACTTTAGGGCTACTGTAAGGTAAGGCAAGGTTACGCCCTATTCATGTTTATTAAATATGGCAAACACGCCATGTTTTAAATTCATAAATTCAAATTAAAAATTCATACATGCCTAGAACTGGACATATCTGATTCTTTTTATTTTTTTTATAACAGATTTCTCAACCACATTGAGAAAATAACACCACACGAAGACGAGATTGAAATTATTTGGAATGAGAATTTGGGCTGTTTAATCTTGAATTGAGATTCCATTTAAGTGAAAATAATATGTAAGTCTTTTGCCAATTCAACTTGTTCTCTAATCTAAACAAGTGAATATGTTCTTCTTTAAGTGCTCATCTTTGTTCAGGGGCTTTTATTTAGTGACTTTCGTTCAGTGACTTTTGATCAGTGAGTCTTGTTAAGGGTACTGTATACCTTCAGATGTCATTTTCTAAAGGATTACAAAAAGTTAAATAACCAATAACTATAAGCGATATTAACACGCGCTTATTTTTTTTATTCGATAGGTAATCGGTTAAACTAAATTCAGACATTTTTGTTGTCGTTGTTGTTCTTGCGGTTGTTGTTGTATTCCTGTTCAAAGTTGGCCAAAAATTTAAAACAAAGGCCCATGGTTGCAAATATTTTTTGAGAACGGATTATCTGAATGTGAAAACGAAGACGGGGTTTTGTTCAGAACTGATGTATTGAAGATATTTTGGATCGTTGAAAATTTCGCGACTTTTTGACCATTTGATCTAACCATTTACGTGTCTACGGTTTTTCAAATCGGTCTATTAAATCTTTACGATTCCCAAAACTCATAAAATTGGGCAAATTTTGCGAGAAATCTAAGAATAGTTTTCTTTAAATTGTGGTTTCAAAAACGAACCACATCTCTTTTTAAACAGCGAATAACTTGATCACTAATCCAAAGCCCATGCTTGTTGGTTTTTTTGCTCTTGCTATTTTTAATCAACTGTTGCATCTATCAGGACTCTTAGCACGAAAAAAAAAACGAAAAATGAAACCTAAAAATAAACCAGAAGAAGATTTAATAAATTAGTAGCGCACCACCAAAACTATTATTGGCTTAGGGCGGGTAGAAGCAATGAAATTAATAGCATAAAATACAAACACACACAAACAGTGGCCTGTAGGGAGCAGAAAAGCGCAACTAACAGGATTACAAGCCTGCATGTCTATAGAGATTCCGGCAAGGCGAAGGTGCCTGTTTTTGGTATGTTGGAGGGGGCGTCAAGTTGAAACAAAGCGCTATTCGCCTATAGATAAAAAAAAGCGGACGAGTCCTTGTACTACTTGACGCACACAAATTCTCCTGCATAGTTATAGACAGCTCTTCACCCCAACCACCAACTCCTATCAGACGTCAGTGTGAGTTAAGTATAACAACGAAAAAATTGTGAAATAAATTGCTTTACAAAGTAAAATAACAAGCATAAATTGTTGCTTCTTGGAGCTGGGGGGGCTAAAACCGCCTCTGCGGACTGTAAGATGAGCAACAAAATGATGGCCAGCATGTTTTCCTGGAAAATTCCCACTGGACGGTTCTAGGGGCAGGCAGGTCCGCAGACAGACAGGAAACTGCGATGACAGTTTGTTGCGGTTGGCTGTGGCTCAGTCACGCTCGGGGAAGGGCGGAGTGTAAATATCAAGCAGCTGCTTGCTGTGGCTTAATGAGTTTGCCCACACAATCAGGGCACAGTGGGATAGAATCTTGCACCCAGCGGACATTAAAAAATTATTATGATTATTAAGAAAACAATACAAAAAATTAAAATCTTGGAAAGGTTTAAAATATAGGAATAAACCAAACAGTTTTTTATCAAGAAATTAGGAAAGTCGGTCTAGGTCGGTTAATTCGTCTTAATTCGGTTTTGATAAATCTTGACGTAGATGAAAATAATAATCCAAATTTTTAATAATTACTTAATATTTATGTTTAAATTTCTGATAGAATGGACGATTTTTTTTTGTGAAAAGGTCTAAGGTCAACATTTTCAATCTCAACATAATTATAAAAAATGGATAATGGATGAATTATACAACTATCGGGAAAAATATCTTTAATTGGAATACTTTGTTTACAACTTCGACAAGAGCTGAAATAAAGACAAGTTGTAAAATGGAGATTAAAACCTCCATGATTTACATAGAGAATTAGTGTCAACAATCCTGATTCGAACCAATACTTATCGTTCAATTCTTGTAACCTTAAACTCAATGGTGGGCAAAGTGGAAGTCCTGAAGATTTTGTCATGGAAAAAAATGTTCCAATTCATTGATTTAGGGATTAAAACCGACTTCGGTCCAAAATTATCCAATGGTTATGGTTCGGAAATTTGAGGTTCAAGGTTTTTTGGGTGAGGTGCTATTTTTTTTTTTTTTTTTTGGACAATATTAATGGAAATCGCAACTCATTTATAAATGTATCGATAAGTATTTCAACGTCATGTTATTTTAAGACAGACCACCGACTCTGGTGGTCACACTAGATGGATGAAGGGAGCAGAGGAGAAGTGACAGACAGAAGAGTCCGAGTACGAACGAAGACGTGTACAAATAGAATAAACAGAACCAACCAGAATTGATAATGTAAATAGTAAACCGTATGTGTAATAAAAGGTTTGCAACCGCAACCAGCTCGTAGTTCTATTGTTACACGGTTCACGCTGGAGCTTTTGGAAAGCACTTTTCACGCGCTAACACGTGTTAAATTTATTGTTGTTTGTTTTTAGTCGTTCCGTGAGTTATGGCGTCGCAATGGAGCAAAATAAAGAGAAATACGGCATATTTTACAGTACTACTACGATAAACCGCATGCCAGTAAAACTTTGCAGTTTATGGACAACGCTGGTTTTCAACGTTTTCGTTCTGGTGCAGAGGTGATCAAAGGCCTGTCGTCAAAAATTGCGCCTAAAATCCCTTGAATTGGAAGCTCGGCATGAGTCATCAAACCGTTTGTAACAATCTTGGATTCAAAAAAAAACTCGATGGGTGCCACACGACTGGACGCAAAAAAAACACTTTTGCCCGTGGATGCATCCGAAATCGCTTCTGTATCGCATCAATATCGACCCGTTTTTTGAAGCGGATGGTGACTGGCGATGAAAAGTGGGTCACTTACGACAACGTGAAGCGCAAACGGTCGTGGTCAAAAAGCAGTGAAGCTGCCCAGACGGTGAAGCCTAGATTGACGGCCAGGAAGGTTCTTCTGTGTGTTTGGTGGGATTGGCAGGGGAATCATCCACTTTGGCTGCTCCCCTATAGCAGACGCTCAATTCAGACCTGTACTGCCAACAACTAGTCCCCTTGAATGCAGCACTCATGCAAAAGAGGCCATCTTTGATCAACAGAGGCCGAATTGTCTTCCATCAGGACAACGCCAGGCCACACACATCTTTGGTGACCGCCAGAAGCTCCGGGAGCTCGGATGGGAGGTTCTTTTGCATCCGGATCTATCACCAAGTGATTACCACCTATTTCTGTCCATGGCGAACGAGCTTGGTAGTCGGAAGTTGGCCACAAAGAGTCCTGTGAAAATTGGCTCTCGAGTTTTTGCCAATAGGGAAGCGAGCTTCTATAAGAGGGGCATTATGAAGTTGGCATCTCGTTGGGAACTCGTCATCGAACAAAACGGCGCATATTTGACTTAAATCGCATTATTATAACCAATTTGAACAAACAATAACGAAGTTTTTCAAGCTAAAAACTTTCTTGTTTTGTAACTGAAGAAACAAAAAGTAAGCAACGAAAAAAAATATCTAAGTGTCAGCAAATCGGCCGAACTATTCGCGCTCTCTTCCGATTCCCTTTGTCCGCAAATCAAGATGAGCGCGTTTCGCTTTGCGTTTATTTGCTCTCACGAACGCAAACTGAACAGAACTTTTTTTTACCAGTTACATTTTCTCGGTTTGGTTAGTATTTCGCTCTGTGCAAAGAAAGAAACGAAACGATTCAGAAACGTTTCGTTTCGGTAATTGCCCGCTCTGTTAGACAGCGGATTTTTGCATATTTGCATATTTTGAACCGCTTGTCGGATTTAATTTCTGATTGCACACATCTTATTTTTATTGAAAAATGATGTAAGTCCGCTAAAAACTATTTTGCATAAATTGCATATTTGCATATTAAAATATGCAAAATATGCAGAAGGCAAAATATGTAAAAACCTATTTTAAATGAAACTCCATGTTTCAGATCACATATTATCCTGGTAGGCCAGGGTTACTAAAAGGTCAACAACAGAAGATGAGTGAAAAAAAATACTTTTGATTTAAAAACGGCTAAAAGATTTGCCATAAAACTGTTTTGAAATACATTTTTCCACATGAGGTAACCGGCATGCGTTGCTCAGGGTTGGGAAGTTATTTTCGCGAGTTATTTCTATTGACTTCTTTTGCTAATAATAGTGACTGTACGAGATATGTTCAATCTTCTAAATTTGGAGTAAGCCCGGTCAAATTCAATCTCGACTTCCAGGATTCTACACAATTCAATCCTATAATTGCCCACCGACTTGAATCATTCCAAATGTGTTATTCAATCCTTTCGAGACCCATCATTAATTGAAACGAGCAAAGACAATAAGTAAGCCTTTTCTGAGCAACAATGTTGTTCACTTTTGGGTTCGAATCCCATTAGTACAACAATTTGTATATTTTTTGTTTTTCAGAGAGTCTTAAATAAACCAAGTTGGAAGCTGATAAGGATGTCCATGGAAGGAGAAAGTAAGAAGAGTGCCATTCCTCAAATTAAAAAGTCAAACGTGCCAAAAATGGTACCCCTTTGGGATTAAAAAATTTGTGTTCAATTCATAAGAATTCGAATCTTTAAGTTCTCCATTGTAATCCTTTTATCCCTCCCCTTCAAGTCCATATATCCGGGATTACTCAAGACCGCTTGCTTTCCCATATTTAGTATACCAAATTGTAGGAGTCGTTTTTTATTATGACACTACTGGTTGCTATATATATAATGGAGGCATGCTAATGTTGTCTTTCTTCTTTACCCGTCTTTATTTCATCTTCGTGATAGTCTAAACAAATCATAAAATTTTGTAAAAATCCGGATTTCTTGGACCGATCATGATCTTGACCCGTAAATTTACCCGTCCACATTATACAAAAAGTTTTAGAAATTTCGCGACTTTCGGACCGTTGGATCCAACCATTTACGCGTCTTCAATCGCCATCAAATCTTAATGATTCCCAAAAATCATAAAATTTTGCAAATTTTGCAAAAACCAAGCTCAAATAATAATTTTTGACTATACGGCTATACGGCTCCTATATATACTCGTTTTCTATTGCCGTCTATTAAGTCTTCAAAATTATCTTTAATCATATGAAGAATTTGCAAATTTCGCGATCCTTTGAGCCGTTCCATCTACATCTCCTATTTACCCGTCTACATTGCCATCCATCAAATCTTAATAATAATCATAGGTCATACGAAAAATTGGCAAATTTTTGGATTATTTAATCTACGCCTCTTATTTATTAACGCCTGCGCTTTCATAAGTACTCAAATGAAAATTTGACAAATTTCGCGGTTTTTAGTCTACACCTCTTTAATTACGCGTCTTCAATTGCTATCTATTCAATCTTCACGATTATCTTCGGTCCGTTGATTTTCTTGGCCACGCATCTTTATGATTAAAATAAATTTAATTTTTGATATTTGATTTTTTTGACATTGTTCTTTAAGTATTTACTGTTTACTATTGCCGTCTATTAAATGTTCATAATAATCTAAACTCTTATGAAAAATGTATAAATTTTCCAATATATTAGAACGCTCACTATACCTTTCATTTGCCAACGCCTGCGGTTTTTAAATACTCATATGAAATTTTGCGGTGTTGGACCATTAAATGCTTATAGATGTTCAACTTTTCGCGATTTTTTGATCGTTCGGTCTTCAATTTCTATTATAGCGTCTATTACCATGTATCTTATATTTATAATAATTTTTTTTTTTTATCATTTTTACATATTTTTGCATATTTTTTACATATTTTGCATATTTTTTTTTACATTTTGTTTTTCATATGCAAATATATGCAAAATTTCCATATGGGCTTTTCCACCAGTCCGAACGCGACTCTCTTATGCCTCCTTATATGCAAAATTGCAGAAGTTTACAACGAAATTTTATTTTGACCCTATAAAGTGGTAGAATTTTGATAGGACGAGCTGAGTCGATTTAGTTGTCCGTCCGTAGGTTCAGTCGATTTGACTGTTATCTACCGTTTAAACTAGTCCTCAGATTTAGCTATCGAGCGAAATTTTGCAAGAGTCTTCTTTTTGACTGCACCTGCTAAAAAATGTCAACCGATCGGATCGGTTTACTAAATATCTTAAAGTGCCATTTTAAATATCGGTCGATCGTGGCTTTTATTGAGTGCAAACTTTCGTACTTATTTACCATCTAGTTCTGTTTTTACTAAGCTTTAATATTGTGAAGAACGGCTGACATTTATGCACGCGACATCTTTTTAAAAAAGCTAACAGTAAAATGGACATTATCAGGATCGGATGACTATTTCTATAGCTGTCATAGGAACTATCGGTCAAAAGGGGTTTTTTTTTGTTCTTAATGTTAACGTGTCTCCCATCAGCGATTATTTATTTACGCTTCAGATTTGGAAGTTTTTAGCAAAATCGGATGACTATATCTTATACTGCAGAAACTTCGGTCAAAAGTGGTTTTTATGAGAAAATTTTTTTTGTTTTTAATGTTAACGTGTCTCTGTTTAAATTATTAATATTATGCGCTTTTACAAAGATTTGGAAGTTTTGGTCAAAATCGGATGACTATATCTTATAGCTGTCATAGGAACTATCGGTCGAAAAGTGCGTTTTATTTAAGAAAATTGTTTGTTTTTTAAACTCCGATGTATTAAAACATTTGCGTATAAAAACTTCGGCAAAGACGCCGATTTTTTTCATACTCGTTTTTAGTTTGATTTGTACACCTACCATCAATGTATTCTATTTCATGAAGCGCTAGGACTATTTTTAGCTTAACTAGTGCATCTTGTACATTTTCTGTTGGCATTTTTATTTTACGTTTAGGTATCAAACTTTGACTAACAAATGATCGCTAAATTTACAGCCTTTCATAAACAGCTGATTTACGCCAAACATTATGTGCCGCGTAATTTACACAGTTACTCTTTTACGTGGGTAAATACCCCAATTATATAAAATTTATTGAATATATATATCACCCCATCTGACCAGTTTCTACAAATAAGCAGCCTGTAAGTGTTAGGCGCCAATGTATGATGTTAAGCCACTAAGGTACTAATAAGACTGCACAGCTTCCACGCTCTCTTTATCACTCCTGCTCTTTTCTGTAAGGTCGGTGCTATTGTGGAGGCTGCAGTTAGCGCTGTGGCATCGAACTTTCTTTTGCTAACAACTTAACTGCGACATTTGAGTTCTCAAATTACAGGTAAGGCAAAGGCTACCCAACAGTACGTCTATCTGCATATACAAGTAGTCTTCATAGCAAATTTCTCAGAGGTGCATTTGTACGATTAGATGGTGACATGTTTAAATGTAAAATGGTAATCTTGCCACAACAATGTTCCGATTTTATTGGGTCTTGTATTTTGAAAGGAATTTTTGAATTTACCTTGGATGCTAAATCGAAATTCGAAATTCAAAACTAGTTTAAGGTTACGTTTTTGAATTTGAATTATTTTGAAATTTTTCGGTTGGTACTCATACATTTTCAACTATATCTCTCGTCAAAAACGTTAGAGTGAATCAAGCAAGGTATAAATTGAAAGGTTAATTCAGTTTTTTACAAATTGCGTAAGGCATTGTTTTCAAAGCGGTTTAGCAGTTTGAATGCTGTGAGCTAAAATTTTGAAAATAGCATTTAAAGTCGAAAGACTTGAACAAAAAGTTGCGTTTTCAAGCCTTACACGGCTGCTCTATGATCTATATTTGTAACTATTTTTTCCCCTTTCGCTAGACCTCAGACCACTGTATACCCCTAGGGTCGGGTGGGGGTTATGAGGCCAACTTGTTGCCTGCTCTCCTGTCACAGCCCATTGTTTGTTTCACCCTACTGTCTCTCTCTCTCTTCCTATCTCATGTTCACTTTTCATTTAATTTGTATCGTCGTGTTGAACGGAAACTTTTCGCATTGTTCCAAACTACTTTGGCAGCACTGCCTTTTTTTCATTTCATTTTTTTTTTTTTGCTTAACATAGTGTTAACTTTCACCAGAGGCAAACGATTGCCATTAAATGGTTGGCTTAAAGACTTTTCCATGATATTTTATTGCATTTACGGCATTCTGGGTCAGGCTCATTAGAAGTCCTTGCGCCGCCAGCTTTGTTCACGCTTTCCAATTGTTATTGCATACAACAAATAGCTTAGCTGGCCATTGTGTGTAATGGCATGTGTGATGCAGCAGCAATTCTATGGCGGAATATGTGCTGCGCCACTCAAGTGAGCCCTTGAAAAAAACTCGCGCATAGAAGGAGAGAAGGAAATGCGAAATATGGCGGTTATTTTTGTGTTCCCAGTGCAGCTAATGTGGGCACACACACACATAAGTGTTTAAATGACTGTGGTCTTAGTTCTTTAATATGAATTATGAGAGTCAATTTTGAGGTCTAGATATATGGGTGGTATTTGGCCTTCCAGGCATAAAAATTCTTTTGTTATGTGCAGGAATATTATCAAAATATGTGTATGTATAATGTGAATATTTGTATTTGACATTGAAATTCCAATTGACAAATAATTTATGAGACTTCATAAAACATCGGTAAATTGACTAATAGATACGATAATAACCATAAAGAAGCGACTCATGGCACTCTTGGGGCTTTAGATTGAAATGTAGCTTGTTACAAAAAAGTTAAATAATGCCTAAATTGCAACTTTTCGATAAATTTCGCGCTTTGGCAACTTCATTTGAAAGACATTTAATTCAGGGTAACAACATATTTCATGGCCTCATATAAAATGTACTGCCTCGAACCGATTTCTCTTCCTATTTCACCTCCCTTGTTATGCCTAACTAGACGAACAGGCTGTTTAATTCTTTGCCACACGCACCTAACTAATTATGAAAGCTAACAACCATAAATAGAAGGCACACAATATCGTATGCTTCATTTTTGCGCCCTCGTAAAGAAAAAAAACAATTAGGTAATTCCAATATTGCAACCCATTCGCAGTTCAACAACAATTATAACAATAACAAACAGCAGTAGCAGCACCGGAAGCGGAAATAACAGGCAAAGTTTCATTTTCTTCTATTATTCCATAGCATACTCTAAGGCTGGGCCAACTCAATATACTCGGTAATGGCCGCCTTGCATGAGAGCCGCAGCCAAAAGGAAAAGAAACACAATTGTCAAGCCTTGTCAACCATTGCATAAGAACTATTGGAGCGTGTTAAAGTGGCGCGCCTCCATTTCAGCTGCTCCGCACGCACCTGTCCTGACATACAACTCATCCTCACCCCCACTTCTCTTTTCTGAGTGCATTAAGCTCGCAGTTCGCAATTTAATTTAAGTGTTTGTTTGGTTATTTGCTTGGCTTGTTGCTTTATAGCTTTTCCCCTTTAAGGCATTATTTCTATTTATAAGCGGCAAAGGTCTGAATTATACATTACTGTTTGGGCGGGTTTTTGGTCTGTTTTGATTTTTGCCATTTTTCTTTGGGCTATATTTAGCCATAATTATACCAAATTGGTTAAGCTTTATTGGTATTTAGAATTTATTTGATATTTTGCCATATCGATTAGATGACCTTGAGCTATTTTATTATTGATTTTTGGAAAGTCATTTTTGTGATTGTTAGACTAAGGGGAGTAAGTGAAAGAGTTAAAGAAGAATTAAGTAAAAGCTTTCCTCAGATGTAGATACCTTTAAGTAGGAGTCCGTTGCTTCATTGTCCCTCATATAAACAATATTTCATAGTTCTAGAAAATCGCTTTACTTTGGAAATTGCATTGTTATTTAGTCAATTTTTCAAATAATGAAAAGCCAAAGCTGAACTGTTTTCTCAGCTGTGTTTTGCTTGCATTTGAATTTGGTTAATTGCTTTTGTAAATATTCTGGAATATTTAGCTGATATAAGGAGAACTGACTCAGCGGTATTTTAAGAAAGCATTCCGATACCCTTTTTGATGAGAAACATCTTTAATTTCGGTACGGATGATTTTAGTAGGAGTAAAATTTGATTTCAGCGTCACGTGACGCTAAGGTCATTCATATTTTGTTTTGTTGTTTTATGGAGTGTCCCGACAAACCCACACACGCATAAGAGGATTAGAAGAGGGTGGAAGCGTGAGGAAAGAGGTGGGAATGATGCTGATGAGGTGGAAAGGGAAGGGGGGTACTGGGTGCGATCAGGTTGGATTTTTGGGTGGGTTTTGGGAAAGATCTGGGTGGGTTTCTGGGTGGGATCTGGGAGGGATTTAAGTGGGATGTGGGTGGGTCCTGAGTGGTATCTGGAAGGGATCTAAGTGGGTGGGTTCTGCGAGGGATGTGGGTGGGAATTGGGTCGTTTCTTGAAGGGATCTGGGTGTTATCTGGGAGGAACCTAAGTGGGATCTGGGTGGGTTCTACGAGGGATGCGGGTGGGATCTGGGATCTCACCTGGGTGGTGTCTGGGTGGATGAAACATCATATTTTATCTATGGAGCAGCTCAATAAACAAATCTTCCTGAAAAAATGAAAGAACACTGCAGCAAGTGATCTTGTAGTATTTAGTTCTACTCCCTGTTAGTTTTCTTCTTTTGATAGAGTGCCCTTCCTGATTTATATACCATTGAAAGAGCTTCTGATTTTAAAATTAAGCTCTTAAACTAAGCATCATGTTTCACATCCAGGCTTTGTGAGTGTTAACGACACTCACACAATTTTTTTATAGAGTCGATTCGGAATATATTCTGGTCAAAGCTGGCATGTATACACTCCCCGGAATAGTTTTCCAGATTTTTAAAATGAAAGCCGTTACCTGCGAATATCCTCGAAATTTTTAACACCACTTATTAAAGACTTCTAGTCGAGGTTCCACTTACTTATTTGACATGTAAAATTGTCGTTTCTAGATATGATTTCCGTAATTCTTTCTTAGTTTTAAAAGTTGTGGAAGGTGGTTAAAATTAATTAAAACAATAATTTAAATTTATTCTTAAATAATTTTTATTATTGTTGCTTTATATATTAATACATTTTACATTGATTGATACGTCATTATTCAACAACGAAACATCGAAAGTGTAATATTTCTCTGTTGCAAAAGTTGACCTTTTTTTGCAAACCTGTGTAATCTACAGGGTGGGCCATCTACACTCAGAAAAAAATTCGTTCTAAATCTACCAAAATCAAGCCCATTCGTTGACAAAAGTAAGAGTAATCCCGCTTTTTTCTTGAACCGTGAACAGCGGGTGTCATATTATGAACATTTTCGGCTAACTTTATGAACGGTACTTGGGCATGATTTAAGAACATTTTGTGCTCGCAAAATAAAGTCTGAAAAAAAAATGTTTTAAATGAATTTCTGTTGTTTCAAAAGTAAATTTATTTAACATTTTATATTAAATTGACTTTCCTCTTTTTTTTTTTTTTATTGACTTTGTCTTCTCTCTCTAGGGATCGAACTCACAACTTCGCACTCTTTAGTATTCTTTTTTAAAAAACATTGCGGCGAACTGGCATTATTAAGGCAAAGCCAAAGCTCACAAATGACTGAAAATTTTTTTGCTTAAGGCTTTGCCTTGAATATTTTACTTGGGTGGAAAAACCAAGAGCTCGAGTCAGCGTGTACCCGAAGATTTTTTTGGTGTTTTTGCTTATTTTGTTTTTTTTTTTTGTTTTTAAATATTAATAATTATTCTAGAATGTAAAACATTTCTCAATGCGCCGTTTTCGCGTTTCTGTTGTGATTTGTGCCAGTTTTAGTAAGAAAGCTTTCTAGTGGTGCTTTTTTCGTGAACGTCGGGTTTGTCTTGTGAGCGATAATTCACGAACGAGATCGTTCAAATAGGAGCACACTTGTGCTGGGTTTTGAATGGTCGTTTTTTTCTAGTGTAGTGTTTGGAATATGAACTAATCATAATTTGACTTTAAAAACGTCAAATATCAATCGGAAAGTGACTAATATTTTGCAAAAACTTTGACATTTACGAAATGGGTCGCTGTTCGCTTGAAGAAAGTTGGGAAATATTAAAAACATATTTCCAAAGTGGTGAGTCCTCGACTCAAACTGTGCGAAATTTGAAAAAAAAACTCAATTTGTGCATCAATTCGTGAAGCGAGTTCGTGAAGCTGGAATGTTGGTGGATAAACTAACTCGTGTACGTACTTGTCCGGTGCGCTTAACCGAAAACATTGCCATGTCAGCCGTGGTGATCATTTGACCGAATTTGTTTTTTATAATTAAATGACATGAACCAACATTTCCAATAAATGTTCAACCTTTGAAAACTATCGAGCCTTTTTTTATAGCAAAATTAAATTTCAATTTTTAAATGGACCTCCCCGGTATTTGTTTCAAGAGAATAATATTTAAAATAATAATATTTTCTAAATTGCTTTTCAATATATTTTCTCTTAAATGACGCATCTTCAAAAAATAAGTTTTACCAAATATGTCGCAGCCAAGCCCGAGCTTCTCCTATTGTCTTGACTTGTGTCCCTTTTTGTATTAGCACAAGAAACAGTTTATCGTCAAGCCAGCAGTCGCTCAAAACATGTTGAAGTTCTAATAAATCGTATTTTAGGGTTCTCGAATCTAAATTGTTTTTGCGGAACGTCGAATGAGTTTTTCTATTTTTCAAAATAATTTAATTATCACTCCTTCAGAGTAATGTGGTAAATTTACCAAATAGCTTTTATTACAGAATGTTGAGCTGCTGTGAACGTTGCCGAAACGCATATTATAATTCGCCTTGCTACAGACTTACTTTCCTCTGCTAAATAACGAAGACTCTTTAAAATTTCTCAAATTCAGTCTACATAAAGTCTACAAACATGGATATTTAGACAATGAATAATGCACAAAGATCTGTCGTAAAAAGCAGCTAGGGACTCCTGCAGAGCTCTAGCATTTTGCCTTCAAAGTTTGTGTTTTGTTTGAAAAATCCTTTTGAATTTTTTCTTTTTCACGTTGACCCTGAAAAGAGTTAAAATAAGTAGAGACAGTTGCGCCCCAAGTTTTTATGGTTATGAAAAGAAGAAAAACTTGGCTTACTGTATTGTGTCAGCTGAAGTCATATTCATAAATAATTATATAGAAAGTCTGTCTTCCCCACCCACACACATGCTAAGGCACACGACGCAATTGTGCATAATTTATGCAGGAAGTAGACACCAGAAATGCATAAAGAACTGACTGACTGCCTGCCTGACTGAACGACTGGCTGGCATGGACATGCACGACTCCTTGCTGCCTTTGCCTGTTTTTGTATTCTTAACACTTTTGAATAATAGAACAGACATTGTCTGTGTTTTGTTTGGAGCTTCTGTTCTTGTTTTTATATTCATTAACGTACCGTAAAATGTAAAATATGCCAAAATGTTAAGGTGGAGCCAAGGCCAACCACTTGCCAGTGAATGCAAGCAGGCATAATAAAGTTAACCTTGGCCACTCAGAACCCTTTAAGCAACTTGACACTGACGTTTTATTTTCTTGCTGCTTAAGCCTTACCAGATGAGTCTGTGTTTACGCTGACCCAACATTGATTTGCATGTCCTAAATGGATGAGCCCCTCATTTTATTTTATTTCATGAGGCAATCAATCTGCAAATCCTTCAAAGAAAGGTCCACTGATAAATGGGCTACAATTTATGTGGACCCAGCAATTTATCACAACACTTTTTGTGACATTTAGTACAATTTTATTTATGGCCTGATATGAAAATATTGTTTGAAATGTTAAAGCTAAATTGAGTTTAATTCTTTTATTTGTGTATATTCTAAAACAAATTAGCCAAGTAATTTACGACTTGGCTCTTCCTCCCTTGGCTGTGGCTGAGCATCCGGTACAGCGTGAATATTTCTAAAATTTTAATTGAGTTGTATTATCCATAAATCAGAAGCCACTGCAGGAAGAGCGCCCGTTTCTAATCGAATAGTTTATTGCATTTGATTTTAATAAATCTTTTTATTTATTTTTCTTTCTGTGTTGCTCATGCGCTAAGCGATTTAGCTTCTGGTTTTTCAGTTTGAAGCATGTGTTGATTTATTCGCATATTTCTCACGGCTTTCCTTTTCCTTTTGTGCCAAAATGAAATGGTAAACAATTATAGAAAATTCTATGTAAGAACTTGCATTCTACAAGGTAAATCCACACAATTAGCTCACTTGTTTTTGTTGCAGTCAGCTTCTAGTTTAATGTAATTTATGTTTCGCTGAATTCGTTAATTGGGCGTCTGCTTGTAAAACAATCAAGAAATTGTGTTAGATGATGGCGTTGAGAATGACCCCATAATGTTCTAAATATAGAGGAGAGGGCAGAGACGGTCCAAGGCCTGTGGTGCGGCAGCTGCTTTTTGGTGCACTTGTGAATGAAGCCTCATGATTTGCGATTGCCAAACGGTTTCAAGTGATACGAATACAAAGCAAAATTTATGAGGTTCAATGGCGCATCGAAAGTGGGTTGAAAGAAGAATAAACTGGTTAGTGATTCAGTTTAAAGGGCATTTTAATTCTGTTGCAGTGGAATGATAGAGAAATATAAAAATTTTCATATTTGTTTTTTATTTTTAAGTGAAGCATTTAAAAAATGTTGGTTTCAGCAAGAAATCTATTTTCAATTAAATCAAAAACTTATCAAAAACTTCAATAAATTCCTTGAAGAGAAATTGTATGTGCAACTTTTTAACTACTCAGTAGACCGTTTGTTATCTTTAATGAGTATTTATAGCTTCTTCAAAGACCTCATTTTCAGTACACAGCACTAATTTCAAAAACTTTATTGGAGATAATATATGTGTTAATTTTCTTAAAATTAATCACGAACATCGATTTATCTGTATCTTTATCTAAAAATGCAGTTTTAGTGGGAGCGACAAACTCAAATTGAGTTGATATTGTTCCATTTTTAAGAACTTGATTTGAGTTATGGTTCCGATTTCTATACCATTTTAAGCTCAATTTGGAAAAAATTTGATTGATTTTGGATCAGGTGTGAACGGGACTGCTCACATTAGGAGGGAATAGGGAACGTGTGGACATACCTCTTGGGATTGGAAGGGAAACTAGGCAAGACTCCAGAATATACTCTACTGCTTCTCCCATTCATATATTCTCGAAAGATCACAGACATCTCTCGCTTGTACAACAAACTTCAACGATCGCAACTACTCCACCTAACTCGTTCGATTTAAATTGTTTAGGAAAACACAGAACACATTCAGCCGTTGCAGACGTTTGCAGATTTTAGCGGATTTGTGAGTTGAAAAAAGAGATATCAAAAAGAGAGCCAACAAGCTCTCTCTCGCTCTCTCTCTTGTACCTTTCTCTGCCGAAAACCGGTTTTGGTGTTGTATAAAGCTAATATTATCCGATGAAGAACATTTGTTGCCACGAATTTTGACAATATCTTGTACTTAGTTTTTGAGTAGAAGGCACCTTATTTTCTGATAAGGTTTTTTCCTCTGTGTATATTTCGTTAAAGCTGATGCAACGATTTAGTACAAGACCGTGGAGTATACTACGTACTCGAAAAGTTCCAGCCTAATTATGTAATGTATTTGAACGAGCTTACATTCAGAAAAAAACGACCGTCAGAGTTCCAGATCGATCGGGATAGAATTAATACCGTTTTTTACAAATTTCAAGTATGTTTTGTTTTTGGATGTACTTAAATTGAGTACAAAATATTTTAGAATATAAAAACGACTTTTAATATTATTAAAATGAGCACAAACGTTCTTGAATCAAGAAAATTTCGGACTTACAGTTGGCCGAAAAAATTAAGAAAAGATCGTACTTAGTTCAATAAAAAATTTCGTGGATTAAGGATAAAATAGACTTGCAATGCAAGCTTTAAAGAGTGTGCTACGGAAAATGCAAACTATTTTCAATTGAGGATGTTCTTAAAATTCCCACCTGGTTCTAACACTTTGGTTATGGAGTCACGGGTGTTTTCTGACCTACAGTATAAACATCTTGGTCCTTAGTTCCTTAGTTCATTTCCTTTGGATTTTGATATTATACAGGGAACAAGTGTCAAGGACAAATTGCGAAAGCTTTTGGAACTTTTGACTTTAGACTTTATTAGACTTCACAAAAAAATATTTTGCACTTATTTTTGAGAGTAAATCAGGCTGTACTTAAGACCATAGCAAACTTATAGCTCGAAATGTACTTAAAATATCCCGTAAGAGTCTAAAAACAAGTATTTCGGGATTTAAAAAATCGTATATGATATAAGAGTTTTGTTTTTGAATCAAGTATTTTCGTACTTACCGTGCTATTGACACCGTTTGTACTTGATTCAAGTACAAAGTTCTTGGGGTATTTTCCTGAGTATACATAAGCGCTAGCTTTACCAACTTTATTTATTTTGTAAATCATTTTTTTAATCTTTTTTTTTTTCAACCTTTTCTAAATTTTTTACAGTATCCCCAAGTTGTTTAAAGAGATGGTCTTGATAGTGTATTTTAAAGTTTGATAGGTTTATTCTACAGCGTATTCCAGCTAATTTTATTCTTTATATGTTTTAATAAACTTTATTCAAACCCCTATTAACACCCACCCGGTCAAAACACGAACCACTGAGTCTCATTATTAACATCAGTCAGTTATTTTTGTAACGAACTTATGAAAATATAGTCCAATTTCTGGATTTTCTATAGTAAGGATCGATTAGAAGGTGCATGACCAATTGACACATTATCTATTTCAAATTTTGATGTTATTATATATATTGGAAAATATCGTCAGCCCCCGTACATGTTAGGATTCTCGGATCATATTGCACTATTTCTAGCGAGCCCAATTGCTTTCAATATAAGAGTTCATCATGCCTAATTTTTCCCTTCCCTTTTTTAGAATATGGTGTCAAGGTGGCTTATTCCATCGGTAAAAGCACAGCACATTTATGGCAATAAAACCGACTAGCAACATTTCTGGTTGCACACACAAACACGTGCCAACATCTAAGAAATAGCCAACACAACATTTAGTTTTTAATCCATATTTTATCCTCATATTTTGTCTCACTCATGCTTGTTGATGTATGCTTAAGATTTAAAGCTCTGTTTGACTTAAAATGACTGACGGTGACTGAATTTCTCATTATACATCTTGTTCGGATTATGGTTTCCGCCTGAACACACAGAGAGAAAACTGTGTTCAGAAAATAAGTTGCCTTCAACTGTTGCCTTCAACGAACAAAACTTTCACAAAGTTTTAAGCATAAATGTTCTAAAAGTGCTTGAAGTGAGAAAAATTTAACTGAGCTCAACTACCACATTGAAAAGTGTAAGTACAAGTGCGATAGCTCAATGCGCTAACACGCCATTCAATACGTTGAAAGAACCAAACCAACCAAGTTGGATGAGGTAGTTTTGAGTTGGTCGTTGAAGTTGTTGTTGTTGTACAGCAATGTCTCTAATCCTGGGGATTTTGGGAGGACCAGCAGCATATCCAGCGCTTGTTAATAATAGTGGCTCCCCTTCCCTTCCAGTCCGAAAAGATATGACCCGTTTCGTATTCGGAAGCCCCAGAATGTGACGATCGGGTTATAATCTTATCCAAAATCAATCAAATTGTTTTTCTTTCAGTTGAGTTTAAAATGTACTTGAAAACGGAACAATATCAACTCAACTCAATTTCTTAAAAATGGAACAATTTGAACTCAAATTAAGTTGAGTAACGTTTGTGCTCATCTTAAGTGTATACTATACAAATTGTCTATGAATTGTTAAAAACCTGTAAAATGCTTAAATTAGAATTAAAAGTAATTTTAAGCAAAAAAAAAATTAGAATTGTAAAAAAGGAAAAAACAATAATCACCACAAACCAAACAATCCATACAATCTTAACCCCAAAAATAACTACTACACTAATATTACACTGTGGAACACTCAAAAATAGCTGGGACGGGGACCAATAAATTGTGAAACTAGAGGCATCAGGCTAGCAACCACCCATACCCAGTTTTTCTTCAGCACGTCAAGTTCGCAGTTTAATGGGCACATTTATACAGCAACACACAACTACAAACATTTGTTGCTGGGCTTAAAATTTTGGAAAATTCACCAAAGTTAGAGTGAGTCCCCCAAATTTTTTTTTACAAACCCGCATCCAATGGACAAGCGGTTAGTACCCCGCCCATAGAGGTCTAACTTAGAAAATGGAATAAATTGAAAAACACCCGATGGATTGTTTAAATATATTGAGATACTGACCAATTAAATGTGTCCTTAAGAGATGGTAGCTTGCATCGAAAAACCGCGATAGTAGGTACCACATTTGGCAGCAACCATTATCGAGTTCATATAGGACATAAACTACAGATTAAAATAGACCGAACTGCGTTTTCAGTTTTACCAATGAATCCTTGGTTCGCGGTTTATAGTCGTTTTTGTACTAGCAATTGCCTTAGAACAACATTGACCATTTAGGTAAGACAAGCTTCACTAAAATTATGAAATTTATCTTATTAGTAGAGTGCTTCATTACCAGCAGAAAAACAAATCATGTCATTAAAATACTTCAATTCAAGGCATCTCAACGTATCGCGGTTTGACCACCAAAGACATTTTAAAACAAAATTTTCCTTTTTCCTAGTGCAAATGACAAATTTTATTCATAGAATTTGTTGTAGTCAATGTTGTTCTGAGGCAATTGCTTGTGCAAAGATACCCATAGACCTCGAGCTAAGGCTTCGATGGTGAATCTAAAAACGCAGTTCGGTCTATTTTGACTCTAGTTTATAGTTTATATGAACTCGATAACGGGTGTTGCCAAATGTGGTACCTACTATTGCGGTTTTTTGATGCATGTTACCATCTCTTAAGGACTCATTTTTGGTCAGCATCTCAATATGTTTAATCTTAAATCCATCGAGTGGTTTCATTCCTTTTTAGTGGGCCTTTGTGGGGATAACCGCCTGCCCCTTGGTGGCGGGTTAAAATATTGTGGCTCCCCCCTTTGTATTTTATCTTTCCTCTCTTTTTTTTTTAACAAAAAATGTTTGTAGGAAGCTGGTTAAAAACTTGACGTGCTGAAGAAAAACTGGGTATGAGGTGTTGCTACCTGATGCCTTAGTTACATTTATTGGTTCAATCCCAGGCTATAAAAAAGTTGAATTTTGTTCCACAGTGTTACTATACGATTGATGACAAACCACTAAAACTCATTCCGTACGTCCACATAGATTTAAAAGTCATACCAAACAATGTATAAAGATGGTCTAGGAATTAATCAGTCTCAACTGGAATACCGCCATCCATCTACTGCCTTACGAGCTAGAATTACTCTCAAACAATTTTCCATTCTTAAAGAATTGCCATGGTTTTGATTCACAAACCACTATCCTTGGCCACAAATTTCACTCCGAAGTATATACTGCCATACCTAACAAATTATGCTCCTTATATTAACTATTAAATGTATAACCACATTTTCTCTGTACACAAGGATGTAATCCTCTAGACTGCAAAGGTTCGGTCCGATAGTTCGAACCCGACGTGAAGTCTAAGGCTTAGATCAATTTTGCTCGGTTCGGGTTCAGTTTCCGTCTTAACGTTGGACTGTTTTGCAACCTTGCTAGAACCAGAATTTTATCGAGAAACCAGAACAAATTGTAAAGTAAGGGGAAACTATTTTCTGGCAGAGAGCTATACCTAGTCCAAAGGTAACATTTCAAATCATTTATCCATCTAATAATATATTCTTAGTCTCTAGTGCATCAGTTCAGCTCTGTTGGCTTATTGAACAGTTTAGTTTCCTTTGCCATCTCTCCATATCATTCAATGTCCTTGGTTATGCATCCCTTCTCACTTACCCATTCACGCC
Source organism: Lordiphosa stackelbergi (assembly GCA_018904235.1). Classification (NCBI taxonomy): domain Eukaryota; kingdom Metazoa; phylum Arthropoda; class Insecta; order Diptera; family Drosophilidae; genus Lordiphosa; species Lordiphosa stackelbergi. Next base: position 73,464 of record JAEIFU010000898.1, read on the forward strand.
TGAATAGCAATAAAATTTGCCAATGTTTTATTAATATGCTACACATTAGTTGTCTCCAAAAAATGAAAACAAATTGAACCCATCTCAGTGTGAACAATACCATTACTCTTCCCTGCATTTTAGAGCTGACTTTTAAGTTTTGTTCTTTGAAAAGGGTTAGTTTGTTTCCCGCCTTGTCATGGCATTTATCATTTATTTTTGCCCCATCCTCTACTCACAAATTGTATGCTTAATTGAACTCTTGTCATGTGGCTATCTGCTAAGATGTTTACGATCTGGCATCGACGTGTCTGCGCTATGGAAACTTTTATGTACTTAACTTGCCATTTGTGTGTGTTTTTTTTCTCTCGTTGCCACGGGGAGGGTGGCGGAAAATGTGTGAAAAATGCGTTGAAAGAATTTTCTTTGTCTGTTGGTTTCCCCTTTGGTAAGCTCTTGAAATTTAATTAAATCAAAGCCAGACCAGTTTTTTGTACGATTTAGCGTGCATCAGCAGGCCTCTAATTAGTTTGCAGTTCTGACTCGAAAATGGAAATCAGGTGGCGTCTCTCTGACAACTCCCCGATACTTTTTCTGTCTCTGCTGTCTGGCGGCTGCATCATGCTGCGCTTCGGACAGTTTTAATTAAATTTTTATGGCTTTGATTCACTGCCACTGTATGGGGCCTATAAAGTCCCAGTCAGAGTTGCTAATTAGTCAGTGTAAACTTTTGCTAGCTTAAGCTGGCAATTGTTTCAAATGTGCAAAAATGTCAGCCAGTAAAAGCTAACAAGGCGTATGCGTAATGACAATATAACAAGGGAAGCTGTAGTTTTTTGAATGCAGGGTCAGTGTTGGCAAATGAAATATGCCTGGGTAAGTCCATTAAGTTTAAAAAAGAATTGTTAATGAAAAACACATTAATTGGATGTCAAACTAAATACATTTTACTAAAATTTCTGAATTAACTGCCAAAGTTGCCAGTTTTTAAGCTGACAAGCCTTTTACGATTTTCCAGTTGAATAATTTAATCTGATACAATTTTTCGCTCTGACTTGCCCACATTTATTTTAATCCAATTGCAAATCTTCCAGAACGTTTTGCAAAACAGAAACAAAGTCTTACTTAATCACATTGACTACATTGAAAATTCATTTGAATTTTTTGTTGTCGTCCTTGTCGGATGCTGTGTGACAGTTGCGTTTTGTTTTTATTCGCGCACTTTTCCCATCATTTTGCAAATGGAAGTGTCAGTCACTCACTGTTGAAATTGTCATGAGTATTTTGTTGGACAAGGACATGATGGATATTATGTTATAAATAACCCCAACCGACAACATCAAATGCAAAATTCATTGTAATTGAACAGTGGGAGTAATTACTCAATTAACAGGAATTCCAATTTCGTTCAATTTTTAAAGATAAACACAAACCGGTGGCTGCGTCATTTTGCTGCTGCTTTGGGCAGGAAAAGGCAGAACCATAAAAAGCGCAAAAGCCTCAAAGCCGTTGCCGGGATTTGTTTAAATAAATATACGTTTTTTGATTGCTTTTTAATATTTACTTATAAGTTGTACCCCAAGTCATGTTTTTAATGAGCTAACGCGAAATTTCTTATTTTTATGATCCACAATTTTGTTTGCTGAACTGACCAAACTAATGGCCCACCCATCCATCGCAACACAAAGATGAGACACGCGTAAATGTTGTAAATATTTACAATACATTTGTTTTTTACGCTGGCTTCCTTTGTATAAATAATAATCAACATTAACAACAACAGCAGCAAAAAAATAATAATAAATAATAGAACCGAGATAATTAAACAGCTGGAAGTCTGCCAGTTTAAGGGAGAGGGAACTTATGCTGGCTGCTCGGTAAATATTTGACTAGCAAAACACTTTTTGGAAAACCACCGTGGGCGCCTCTTTATAATTATCATAATTATTATTGTAAGGCGTGAAACTTTTTTAATGGCACTTTCTGGTTATTTTTGCTACGCCTTTTTGACAAGGCGTTAAGATAATTATGTGGGGAGGGAGGAAGGGGCTAAAATGCCTGCGGTTTTTGAGGGTTTGCAAAGTTGGAGTTGAATTTCGGCAAATATTTTAATCATTTTAGTTGACACAATTGATAAGAATTTCCTTTTCCCAGGCTCTGGATGTTGAATTTACATCTCACCTTTAATTTTAAAGTACATGATTCAGGGAAACCGCTACAGTAAAAAACTGTTCCAAATTTACAAAGAACCAACGGTAAGCCTTTAATACAAATATGGACTATAATTGGACAATTTAGGTAATTTTTTCCTAAACAGCTCGAATCTGGACTATTACGTCAAAATTAAGGCAAAAATTTGTATGCTCTGGTAAGCCTAAAGTCTTAGACCAATTTCCTAAAGTTTAAGAAACTTTTTCATGGCTAGTTACTTCACAGCTGGCGCACGTAGCCGGTGAAGGTTACCGGATGTGTAAAACCTATTTTCTTAAGAAAGAAAAACAATTTTTTTTTAGATGTTCCGAGGCGGGACCCACGACCTCCCGCACATCAGTCCAGCACACTAACCGCTAGGCTACACCCGGGCTTGGATTATGGTAAGAATAACCTAAGACTTAGGCATTTTATGTCCTAAAACGCAGGAATAAATTACCAAACTTTTATGCATCCTATGTCCTAAAATTGATGTAATTAATAAAAGGATTTTAGGTATGATTTTTGCCAAAATTAAGGGGGTGTTCTCCATGTCGAGGCTGTTTTTTGGACTTTTTTTTTTAAAAATCTTATTTGAAAACGCAAAGAGCTTTTCCAATTCTGTTTTTTACTCTGTACTGAAGGTACATAGAGTATTTAAAGTTTGTGCAAAAGTATGTAACAGGGAGAAGGAATCCTTTCCGACCCTATAAAGTATATATATTCTTGATCAGCATCAAAAGCCGAGTCGATATAGCCATGTCCGTCCGTCCGTCTGCCAGTCTGTCCGTCTGTCTGTCCGTCCGTCCGTCTGTATAAACAAACAGATCTCGGAGATGGTAAGATGTAGAGGTTTGACAAGTATGGGACAAATGCTCTTATACTTGCAGGCAGATCAGGTTTATTTTTAATTTTTGCCACGCCCCTCCCGCCCCCTAAATTTGGAAAAAACGTCATATCTCCCATAGTTTTGAAGATAGGCGATTCGTACCTTCTAGAGATAGTTAGTCATTAGCAATATGTATCGATATGTGCCGAAGAAATGATAAAGATCGGATGAGCGGTTCTCAAGTTATGAGCAACTAAGTGAATGACCCCCCGCCGCCCAACTCCCACCCTTTCACAACCAACGCCGCACTATCTTAGAGAGAGAGAGAGAAAGAGAGAGAAACTTAGAGATGAGCGCAGCAGCAGCACTGCATTCAGCTCCTACTCTAGGTAAAGAGAATAAATATAGTCGGGCTTGACCGACTTTCTCACTTGTTTTTATTATGTTACAAACAGATTAAAGTAAACATAAAAATTTTACTGCCTAGATACTACGGCAATTCACCTAACTTCTAGAGCTTTGTTAATTTTCACCTCAGTTTAGGACTCAAAAATGCTTATTTTTTAAATTCTGGGTAGAGTACATAGTGTTAAGGCTAGGAAAAATTATCTTTTTAGATAATTTTTTTGCAATTATTTGGTTTTTTAGGCTATTATCAATTGTGTCGTATTATTATTTTTCATCTTCTTAAGTCACGCACATTTTAATTTAAAATATAAGTTTTTGTTTTTCAACAATTATTCATTATAGGGGAATTATGTTTTTTTTGCCCCGCGGGTTTATGCCACTAAATAGCCACAAAAAAAGAATAAATTTAAACTTTTTGTTTATTACCAAACTTTTGGCAAGCAACCTATCAGTCTACACCTTCTTTAAGTTCGTGAACCAGAACTCGACTTTTTCAAAAAAAGGTTTTTTTTCATTTTTGACTTTGTGAATATTATACAACAATTTTTTCGTAATGACAAAAGTAAGTATGAGGGAAATATCTTTGGTCAATTGCCTTTTTGATAGAAATATGTTTTTTTTGTAACAATTTCTTTTTGGTTATGTGACGTCACCAAAAAAAGTGAGATATGGGGGTTGTGAGCCACTTTGAAAAAGACTGTTTTGACTTTCAAAGCGAATATGGCAATGACGCTTAATAAAACAGAGGAAGAACTCTCCAAAGAAGTAAAAAAACTTTAAAAAAGGCAAACAAAAGAACAGCCACAAGCAAAAAGTGCTCGTATATAAAAGAAAACAAGCCTGATGCCGTCAATCAATTTTCACTCTTCATTGATATTTCTTAAATCAGAATATGAGAAAAATTGTTCATTTTTTCATTTAACAAAGAATAATGGCTTAAAAACACGAATTTTGAACTTTTAGATGGGTGGCTCACAACCCCCACAAATTTTCCGAAATGTCAAAAATCACTTTTCCAATATGAAATAAAAAAAAGCCCAAAATTTTATTTTTAAAACTAGTGATGAGAAAGTTTTGTGCATCTTTTACTAAAAAACAAATTTACAGAACGAAAAAATATTGATTTTTGGTGAAGTTATGTTCGAAATACAAAACTATGATCACAACCCTCCACTCTCCTCTACTATGAATTTTCCCTTTGGGCAGACGTTTTTAGGTGCGACCTAATGTATCGATAAACTAAGGCAAGTCAAAATTCCACCCATGACACATCGAAATTCGACATTCTAGTAAACTCTTGACGTGGGTACTTCAAGAGCATTTTTTTCTTCTGAATTTGTACAATCCGCATTTTCACGGACGAACTTGCAGAATAATCGACATGTTGTCGTGTTCCCCGTTCAAAAACTACCGTGAGCCATTGATTTTGTATATTTCCATTCATTTTGTTGCATTCAGAAGTATTCACACATATACTTAGAAATAAACTTTAAATTTAATCAAAATTTACCAATTAAAGATCCCTCAAATAGACTACTTTAATTTCTTTTAATGAATGATCAATTGTAAGAACATTCCTGTATCTTTTAGGCCAGTGAGATTCGGAAACAAAATTTTCTCAATAGTATTATATAGACAAATTTTTTATGCACTTTTCTTAGAAAATTATTCATTGACTAAATTCCGCAAAAGGAAATACATTTAGCGAAACCCCCAGGCTAGAAAAAGCCATAAATGAAAATGTAACTTCAAAGTGGGGTTTTTCTCGCTGGGTATGACAAGTGTACAGAAAGGGGAAATTTTTGTTTAATCGACTGTCTTTTAAAATGGAGGAGATCCTGTTACATTGAACTGAATAAGCCGAACCAATACTGTTCCAGGAGTTTGATTCTGTAATGGCTCCAGCATTGGTAATAAATAATTGTGGAATTTCTTTCAGAGCTTTTGGAATTTATGAAATTCCTTTTGAAACTTCAACAAATATTTTTGTAATTAATGTAAAATAATTAATTTTTGGTATTGTTTACTTATTAGCCATTTGCAATGCCATTCACATTGACTGTTTTATTTTTCAATTATTCTTCTAATTCCGCACTTCCTTCCATTTGCCATTAAAAACAAAATCCCTCCTTTGGCTGTCTCTTTTATGTGCCAAATGTCTTTCTCATTTATTTATTTGTATAATTTTTGTATTTTTTGTTGCTTTTCATGTATTTATTTATGTTGCCCAACTCAGAGCAGAGCAGCAACAGCGCGTGTGCACAATGAGCCGCTGCAGGCGTTCGTGTCCGCTTTGTAAAATTAAGAAAACAACAGCAAGATATGAGAACAATGCGAATACGAAGAAAAGTGTTTTAATTATATCATTTGTGGCCGCAGCAGGAGGAAGGGGGAATGAAAACAAAAGAACAGAATGAACGGCACGCAAAACCTTTTGGCTGCGTTGACTTTTGACTTGGCTGTAATTGGCTTGGGATAGAAATCGTGCAATTTCACATTTTAACAATTAAAATAAGTGATAAAATTATTTCATTAAAATGAACACATTCGTTGACAGATTCAATTGACCGAGTGACAAATTAAATGATTCAAATTTCATTGTTAAATTGTTGTGTGAATAAAATAAATGATTTGACTAGTCGAAGCATTTCCCAAGAAAAATGCTGTTTTATTTTGTTGCCTGCTTACAGGCGCCAAGTGCAAATTTACTCCGCAACAATTTATGAATGAGCCATACATTACCATGACTGGGACTGTCATAAATGTGTACACCAGATCCTCCCCCAACTCACTAAGCAGCGCACAGACTGACAACGACAGCCATTCATTCAGATAGAAATCCCTCTCGACCCCGCGTGTTCAATTTTGCGTGTGAGCAAACAAAGACAAGGCCAACGACGGCGAAGGCATTTCAGTGTCAACTTTTGCCTGGCTGCCATTTATAAAACAAAAAAAAACCCAGCAGCAACATATTATGAATATAAATTAAGGCAACGCTGACCCTTTTTAATTGAAATTCAAGCATTTTAATACGACGGCGCCAACGATCGTTGAGCGGAAAAAATTACGTTTTTTTTTGCCCCTGAAATTTACATAAATGGGTTTCAATTCGTTCGAGGTTTACATATTGAAGAACTTGTCAGCAACTGGGACAGCCAATAAAATGGCATAGTTACTTTTAACGCCCAGTTCAGTTTCACCAAATGTATTTCGAATGAGTTTTTAAAGATCTGTTTGCGAAAAGTGCACAAACAAATGCAACGAGTTGCAGTAGAAATGATTTAAAATATAGTTCATAGTTGTAGAAATGTTAGCTAGTTGTAGTTCATTTTTGAACTAAAGTAGTTTACTAATTGAACTAAAGTTTATTTGTTTATTTGAACTGTAGTTTATTTTTTGAAAATATATACTTAATTTTCTGAACTATACTTCATTATTTAATCTAAAGCATGTAAAAGCATAGAAAACTTATAAATACTGGAGACGATTGCATTAAAAACGAAAAAGTTTTTTTTTCACTAAAACTAGTTTTTAGAGGTTCTTATGACAGCTATAAGATATAGTCAACCGATCCGGTCAGTTCCGACAAATGTGAAGCGTATTCCTACTTAAAGACTTCGTGCTAAGTTTGGTCACTATAGCTTTAAAACTGAGGGAGGATATAACATACAAAACAGGCGGGCGGTCGGACAGACGGACGGACATGGCAACATCAACCCAGCTCGCCAAGCTGTCAAGATTCTTTGTGTCATTTCCCTGCCCCTCCTGGGCCCGAAATAATCCTATCAAAACTTTGATATTTTGTAAATATAACACTCTAAGGGCCGATTTTACATCTTCTACATAAAGCTATCTGTCACATAAACTAACAAATAACGTGAAATCTCTCTGGAGAACTGAAATCGGCATTAATATTTAAAAAAATTTTAAGTTTATTTGACCACCACTTTGACTTAAAACAAAGTTTTGAGAGCTGTGAATAAAAAGCTAAAATTTGAAAGAAAGTTGGGATTTTATTTTAGTATTTTTTATGAAAATGTTTAACAATTTTTGGGATTATGCATGATTATTATAACTAAGGGATCTGAAGAGTACATAGATCTTTGGATTGGGTTGCCAAACAATCGAAAATATTATTCGATTCTCTGTATATGGACTATGTAGTTTAAAGGTGTATTATTAAAAATGAGTTTTGTTTCCATGATATTTTCGACCTTATGCCAAATAATCGGCCAGTTGGTACTAAATTATAAGTATAATGTACTTGTAGCGTTAGAATAATTAGCCAAAAAAGAAAGAAAAAAAGAACTATAGTTCAAATTGTGAACTGTTGTTAAAAATTTAACTATATTTCAAATGAACCACGATACAACAGTATTAATTTTATAGCTTTAATCATGACCTAATTATGAGATCTTGCAAAAATTTAAGATTTTTATAGTTTTGTGGTTAATCTGATAAGCCTGCGTTATATTTATTTATCAAGCAGAATTAAATAGCTCACTAAGGAATGTTATTGTTAATTGTATGCAGGGACCGTAATCGCTCATAATTCAAAAAAAAATTTTTAACTGTTTTAACGGTCCCTTAAGGGGTGGACCCGTGAGACGGTCGTTTTTTTCGTTTTTTATTTTTTTGGAAATTTTTTTTGAAGAGCGGTTAAGACTTAGAACTTTGAATTTTTTAACATATTAGTAACTTTTGAAGTAAATTTAGAAACTTTTTTGAAGTCAAAATTATGAGAACTTTCCCTAATACAGCGCGGGGAAGTCATGTTGAAAAAAGGTACTGCACTGGTCAACACGATTCCGGATGACTGAGTGATGTGAAATCAAAAAGGAAAATAACGTTTTAATTTGTTGGACTGTAGCTATGAGCTAAACTAGAATAATTTGAAAATATTGAATACTTTGAATTTTTTTTTTTTGAAAAAAGCCCTTTCTTTGCCTGTTTTGTTGCATAAAAAAACTACGTGACATTTTTAAAATATCCTAGTTCAGCTCATAGCCCCACATATGCTGAACATACACTAAAAGTTTCAAGGCGATCGGTCAAGTCGCATTTGAGATATCATGTTGACCAGTTGTAAAAAAAGTGTCTTCGAGCAAAACGAGTTTGAAAGTTCCTCTTTATATTCGTGTTTATATGTATGGAGGTATATTGTTAGCGCTACATCGAAAAATCATTTTAACCACATATTCTACATATGTGATAGATGCGGAAAATGGAAAGAAAATTTCGATTTTTTGAAACCATCACACGGGTCAACCCCCTTAAAAAAGTAACATTATTTATGTCATTATGGTCTACATTTTCGGGAATGGCTAAGCCCATTAGTCAGTAAAACCTAAGTTTTTTACGTTAAGCCATATTAAATTGGTTAATAAATGGTCTTTTAAATTTTAAGAACCAAGGCTCCACTGCATGTAAATGTCCTCTCCGCCAACTAAAGCTTCATTCACCGCTCAGGAGATACTCCTTAGCAGTCGCAATTCCTAAAAAGTAATTGCTAATCTGAACATACTGCTAAATCTTCAAGTCTTAAATATAGAATTTTTGAATTGATGATAGTTTTTGCTCTTTGAAGTACACTCATACAACCCTGTTTATACACAATCAAAAGTTCATTATAAATGCCCTCTAAAGTATGCAAAATTGATTGTTTTCGGTCGATTATCTGTCGGAGCATCTTAAGGTATGCACTAACACTTATTGTAAGGGCCAATGTAAAATAAATGTTATTCTAAATTAATAATTTGCGTTAAAGTAGCATGCTTTGAAGGGCATTTATCATGATAATTAATTTGTGTATAAACAGGGTTATAAATAATCCACACATTACACCCACTCAGATTGTCGAAGCAAATAAACGACACATGACATGCTTTTTGTTATGTTTTAAATTTGAATAGCTTGTCAAATTCATAGAATTTCATGGGGAAATGCAGGCCTACTAGAATATCATGTCTCATGTGTCAAAGAGTTTGAAGGCAGCCTTACAGTTGCGCCAAATGTAATATAAATACATATACACAGCATACTTTGTTGGAGTTTATCATGATACTTTATTTTGTTTAGAAGCAGGTATATACCTAAATATTTTTAAAAAATGAGCTACAAATGATGTCATGATATTTTTGCATGTAATCAAGGCTGCAATCAGGTCCAGAACCGAACCCCTAGAACCGATTCGCTTCGGGTTTTTATGGGTATTTCCCACCGGGCCATAGACCCAATGTTCTAAATCAGTTTCCTCGAACCTCAACCTTAACCGACCTCATCTGTTTGAAAAATGGTTCGGTTCAGAAAAGCTACTTTCCATAAGTTACTTCTGAAGATCCGTTTTGTATATCATATCCAAACTCTGGATATTACGAATTCGAGAAGGGAGATAAAGCAAGAGTTAAGTTGTAAAATGCCAAAACCAACTTCACATATTTAGGATGGACACTTGACTTTTGGATGCAGCCGTATGATTGATACCATAGCTATTTGATATATAAATTAAATAGTACGGTAAATTAAACGCGTTGTCTTAAAAAAAGGGGGCAAACGTGTTACAACGAATTAAGATGCTATTATCTGGGGTTTGAACCAAAACCTTAAGTTTGATAAGTCAAGGAACCGCTCCGCGAACCGAACCTCATATTTCTTTCTAAGGTTTGCAGCTCTGCAAAGAGTATAAATACATCAAAATGCTTCGAAATGTTCTTTTGTTATAATACTGAATTTATCCTACATTTTTTTGTGTTAAAGAGCTAAAATTTTGTTTATTTTGATCGAAAACTCAAAGTCATCAAATGACAGTAACCTCAATACAGCTATTTGTTTTACAAAAAAAAAAAATACTGATATTGTCAAATGTTACCTATTACACAGCCCAACAGTGTTTTTGGTGCAGGTCTATTTTTATCTGATTATGTTTATATTGATTGCACTGAACAAAACTGTATCATTGGTTTAGCTCCATCAGCTCTTGTTTCCAAGATATGGCGGAAAAACGAAAAAGTTGAATTTTTGGCACTCTAGGATTTATGGAGGCCACACTAGGCACAAATATGTAAGTTTATGAGCTATTTGCGATAAAGTACATATCGATCCATTTTTAAAAAATCAAAGGCGCTACATAAGTACAGCGGTAAGTGTCTAAATTGACCTCTAAAGACAGACATTTTCGATTTATAGCATTTTTAGCATCCCGTTCAGGCCAGCGCGGTTCTTGGAATAATATATTCGCCATCTGAGCATATAGTCTAACATATGATTTAATTTTTGTGATTTTTATGGCATTTTAATCAGTTTATTTGGCAAAGTTATAGCCTGTTAAAGACGAAAATACATATTTAAATTTATGGGAGGAAAACTAGATTGTCAGTAAAAAAATTTATAGGAACTGTGAAAAGGCTACTTGTTTCAAAATAGAATTTATCATCTACATGTAAACATATAAAACTTTAGGGCTAATCAAGTAGCCTCTTTACAGTTCCTATACAGATTTGGAGTGACAATCTAGTTTTCCTCCCATAAATTAAATTATGTATTTTTGTCTTTAGCAGTCTATAACTTTGCCAAATAAACTGATTTGAATGCCATAAAAAATCACAAAATTAGATAATATGTTTGGCCATATGCTCCGATGGCGAAAATAATTATCAAATAACCGCGCTAGCTTAAACGGGATGATTTATTTTGATAAAAATGCCATAAATCGAAAGATGTCTGTCTTTAAAGGCCAAATTAGACACTTTCCGCTCAACTTATATGGCGCCATTGATTTTTAAAAATGCAGTGATATGTACTTTATCGCAAATAGCTTATAAACTCACATATTTATGCATAGTGTGGCCTCCATAAATCCTTGAGTGCCAAAAATTAAACTTTTTCGTTTTTTCCGCCATATCTTGGAAACAAAGGTTTATGGAGCTAAACCGAAACCAGTTTTGATATCAGTAAGCATAAACTTATCATATTTTTAAATCAATAGGGCTGCACCTCACAAAGTTGGTCATTTTGTTGGCCTGTGTTATCGAAACAAATATTGATATAGTTATTTATAAATATATATCATCCTTAGTGACAGTCTTTGGTTTTTACTGATTTTTTGGAACCTCATAGAGCAAGCTGAATAAGTAAGTATTATAGGAAAAAAACTTCTAATAGAGTCTAGTAAGTGGAGCTTGGAAGTATTTCTGTTTCGTTATTGAATGAACCTTAACTATGAAAAATCACTTCTAAATTTTAAAATGTCAGTTCAAATTTGAAAACAAGAATTATACTTATTTAATTCATAAAATTTAAGAATTTTAAATATACATAAACTTTTTATAATAAATGTGGTTTTAAGCAGCCCAAAATATCAAAGACGAGCTTTTGACACTCTCTTGGCTTCTGAGCTTTTTATTAATTAGATTGGAATTTTTAGTACGGGGAGCTGAAGTATAATGTTAAGTCCGAACGGTAAAGTTTTAAGGCTACTTACTCTACACTCGACGAAAGTAGCTGCGGAAGATGAAGGCTGCGTAAAAGTCTTTTGTTAGAAAGCCTCCACCACCATCCATAGCCACATCAGTTCCGTTTAACAGTTTAATATTACCATGCACAAAATCCTTACTCATAAGTGAATGTTATAGGGTGTTTAATTATAAAAAATGTACTGTTATTTGCCCAAATTAAATTGAGACTGAAATTTGAAACTTTGCATTTAATTTTACCAGAATATTAAAAGTAGTTTCTCATATCTTTAAATAATATAGCAGCTTCTATCTTTGAAAAATACCTGCAATCTTATTGATTAATAAAATTTCAAAATTCCAAATTTCAGAACTTTTTTATTCATCAGTCATTCTCCTCTTTTTGTTTAAATAAAAAATAAAACCAAAAATTACTTTGACAACTTGCTTGCAAAGTTTTCATTTTCAAAATCATTTATTTTAGCAGGTAAAAATTTGAAAATTTATATTTACTTCTTTAAGCTTTATGCCTTTTTAGCTTCCGATTTAATTTTTAAGCACTTTAACACTTCTTTTCTCGACGCACGCAACGAATAAGATTTCCTTTTTGGATATTGCAGTTTTCAAAACCGTTCGTTAACGTCTAGAATCCTTGGCAGACTGTTTCAAATATGGCCTGGTCGCTGGTTTATCAAAGCAAAGAAACTCAACACAAGAGAAAGCTACCGAGAGAGAGAGCGAGAGCACTCAAAATGTGTTCTTACCCGGGGCCAAGTTGCTGGCGCCTGGCCTAAGCTACATGTTGCTGGCAACAAACTGTTGCTGTCGGTTGTTTCGCACCGATTCCAGGCATTCCGCAAACAAAACAAACGTTTGTTTTCCTAGAATTATTATGTTGGAGGGGGGTTTTTCGCACTTGCCCAGAAAGTGTTTCAAAATCTAAATGAACATTATGTGGAAAATGATTTCCGGCTGCTTTGAACATTTTTTTTTGCGCTTTGCTTTGTATGTCTTTCTCTCTCTCTATATGAGTGTGTGCGTATTTGGTTTAATTGTAATCCCCTGGAGGCCCTTGGGGGCTTTCAATGTTTTATCAGCATGCAATATTATAATTCGCCCGAAGCGAAATATAGAGGGAATTTTCCTGCGGGTGTGTGTGTGTGCCTTGTCAGGCAATGTCAAGTGCCTTTCCTTTCGTGAGTCTCATACATTTTTCATTTTTTTTGCCGTTTTTCCGCTCTACTATTATTATTATGTTCTTGCCAAGTTTTTGTCGGCCTTCCTGGGCTGCTTGGATTTATGTCTAAGCCTTTAAAGTTAATTGTTTTGAGTAGGCAAGAAAAATGGAAAGGTTTTCCCTAGTCATAGTGGTCAGTCTGAAAGGAAAAGGGAAGTAAGTGGAGGTGTTTGTGTTTTGCACCTGCTTTGTGTGTGTCCATCTAATCTTTTGGTTTACATCAAAACCAAGGATAAGAGTCCATTATGTAATTGCTATTCAGCAAGAGATTTTGGCCTTGAATAGTGGATGACGAACTGGAGTTGTGGGAATGAGCTGAAAATTTAATATTGGCTTAAAGAGGAAGTAGGCCAGCTGCTGCTGGTTGACTTCTGACTTAAAGGTCATACTTGACTAACTCCAGCGGAAATTGCAGAATGGTGTAAAGTCGTCGCAACAACAACCTTAACTCGAATCTGGCATCTGGGTGAAAATCCGCGCATTAGCAGCTCAAACTCAAATTCAACTCAACTCATCTATGAAAGCTGGCAATAAATTTCCGTTGCTAATGCGACCGCTTATCACTCAAGTGGGCGACGCCCCTCCCTCTAAGCCAAGGAATGCGCAAATCTTGTAAGCGTAAACAAAGGAAATCGTTTTTTGTTTACACTAGATTTTCACAATTAAAATAATTAAATACAAAATAAATGTGTTTGTGCTTGAAAAAAAAATAAAAGCATAACAAAAAACTTAACATGTGCTTTAGCTTTTTCGAATATTCTTGTTTACCTTAGTTAGTCGAGCGTATTTGTTTTCCATTTCTGTATTAAATGATTTGGCGATTAAACACCCGCCTATATTTAGAAAGCAACAACAAGAAAAATCCCAAAATCAGATATTGAAAATGTGTAAAAATGTTAATGGTCTTTTGTGGGTTGCATGAATAAAACATAAACTAAATTAAATATAAACGTAGGTATATATAAAAAAAAAAAAACAAAATGTTGAATTTTTTGGCAATGCAAATGAAGAGCAGACCCTGTCGGAAGGGGAAAGCCACAAAATAAATTGTGAAAATTTATTGCGTCTGGGCAGGCCATTCCAACACCAAAAAACCAACCAAATTTGCCTGCATATTTTGAGGAGCAAATATTTGAGAAGTACACAAAAAAAATTTAATTTTATTGACGAAAGTGTGTTCTGAAAAATAATTTCTCTACTAAAGTTTTGTATGTCACCTCAGAAAATTATCTGAAGTTGCGGATCGAATAGTAGAATAGTAGAAGTTTTCAGAATGGATTAAAATTATAAGGTTGTCAACAAAAAAGTCTTGCGGTATTTCCGCAAGATTGTCTTCTGACAGCGTAGTTCTAGTTGTATTCGTCGCATCGGTTCACGCTAGAGCTTTTTGGAGAGCTCTTTTCACGATTTATTGTTGTTTGTTTTTAGTCGTTCGTGAGTTATAGCGTCGCAAACATGGAGCAAAATAAAGAGAAAATACGGCATATTTTACAGTACTACTACGATAAAGGCAAAAATGCATCTCATGCTGCCAATAAAATTTATTGCAGTTTTATGGACCCGATACAGTTTCCATTTCCACCGCACAACGATGGTTTCAACGTTTTCGTTCTGGTGCAGAGGTGATCGAAGATGCGCCACGGTCCGGAAGGCCTGTCGTCGAAAATTGCGATAAAATCGCTGAATTGATCGAAAGAGACCGGCATAGTAGCAGCCGTAGCATCGGCCAAGAGCTGGGCATGAGTCATCAAACCGTTATAAACCATTTGAAGAAGCTTGGATTCAAGAAGCTCGATGTATGGGTGCCACACGACTTGACGCAAAAAAACATTTTTGCCCGTATGGATGCATGCGAATCGCTTCTGAATCGCAGCAAAATCGACCCGTTTTTGAAGCGGATGGTGACTGGCGATGAAAAGTGGGTCACTTACGACAACGTGAAGCGCAAACGGTCGTGGTCGAAAAGCGGTGAAGCTGCCCAGACGGTGGCCAAGCCTGGATTGACGGCCAGGAAGGTTCTTCTGTGTGTTTGGTGGGATTGGCGGGAATCATCCACTATGAGCTGCTCCCCTATGGCCAAACGCTCAATTCGGACCTGTACTGCCAACAACTGGACCGCTTGAATGCAGCACTCATGCAGAAGAGGCCATCTTTGATCAACAGAGGCCGAATTGTCTTCCATCAGGACAACGCCAGGCCACACACATCTTTGGTGACGCGCCAGAAGCTCCGGGAGCTCGGATGGGAGGTTCTTTTGCATCCACCGTATAGTCCGGATCTCGCACCAAGTGATTACCACCTATTTCTGTCCATGGCGAACGAGCTTGGTAGTCGGAAGTTGGCCACAAGAGAGTCCTGTGAAAATTGGCTCTCCGAGTTTTTTGCCAATAGGGAAGCGAGCTTCTATAAGAGGGGCATTATGAAGTTGGCATCTCGTTGGGAGCTCGTCATCGAACAAAACGGCGCATATTTGACTTAAATCGCATTATTATAACCAATTTTATGAACAATTGAAAATTCAATAAAAATACCGCAAGACTTTTTGTTACAATTCAATGTAATCAACACAAATCAATAGAGATTAAGTACAACAATTTCGAATAGCAATTGGTATGTCCGTATAGCGATCGCTTTTTCGAAGATAACCACATCTTCTCATCAGCGGACTCTTGTATTCTGCATATTCACATTCAAACGACCACTTAGACTCAGGTTTGATTGCGATGTCAGCGAATAAAGTTTTGGGGATTCCAATTTATCCAAATCACACCCTGAACTTCTGCAATGGTTTTTATGAACGTGTTGCTTTTTGCTTACCAATTTGATGTAATTAATTTCTTTTTAACTTATGAGCTCTGCAAGGTGGCTGGCAATCTGTTCAATGATCCTCCATAGCAGAGTCACGGCGTTGTAAATACACAGGGTATTTGTTTTGCTTGTTTTTCAATAGGGAAACCGTTTTTTCGGTTTTATTGTAAACATTATGGCGTGCCGTCCATTATTCCGGTTTGCCCAGCAGAATTCCACTAATATGCGCGTATTGCAATCCGCAATTGGCGCAAACTTTCGTTCGAAAGTCAAAAAAACGGAGGAGCAGGAAGCGGAACTATGCCTTCACATTGCCAAACACACGGCGATTGCGACCAAGAAAATCCTAACACGGAAGCACACTTTGTGAAGTCGTCTTCATTTCACTCAGATATTAGTCATTTTGGCTCTGAGTAATTTTTGTTACTATGTCCGTCTCCCTCAACCAACTTGTTTTCCTATGGCAACAAATACTTTGACTTATATTTTGTGTTGTCACAATGAATGTTCTTTTGTAAAGATGGAGTTGACAGCACTCAATAAGAGGATTTTTATGTTAGATTTTCTTTGTTGCGGCAAGTGATCATTTGTAAAAGTTATGTCGTGGAGTTGTTTTAAGCTTGCTAAGCTGCTGCAAAAATATTATTAATAGGTAAGTGCATGTACATTATTAAAAATGTACTTGCAATGCAGTTCATGAATGACTTCCACTGCGACTTTTTTTTGGACGAGTCGATTAACATTAGTGTGATAAAAATTCTTGTTTAGCTTTTTGTTGATAAAAATATAAAATTCTTAAGATACATACATATTATATGATGTAATTGTTTACGATACAGAAATCATGTTCCGTTTTTCTAAAAGTATTTCAATTTTGTTTCTAAAAATACATAAATATGGGCATTTCAAAAAAAGTCACTTTTGTCGTTCGAATGCAATTATCGTGAAAACGAACAATTGCCCAAAATCAGCCTCAGCACTAATAACGGGGCGTATTAGTAGTTATAAGTTAAGCCTGCTTTGTCTTTGATTTAGACTATAAATGTGTTCGATGGTCCCGTTCGCGAATGCAAATGCACATATATATGTTGAAAACGAAAATTTTAACGTTTTAGCAATTTTTGGCAATTTTCTTATAATTTTTAGCAATTTTTTAGCAACTTTTTTCCCAAATCTAGCAATTTTGCTTCAGGTCTAGCAGCACTGCTCTCCACCGACCTCAAGCCAGCCAGATATACAATGTTTCTTATAACAAATACAATACAATGCCTGAGAATAAACCTCTGAACCGAACCGAAACCGCGGTCCATAAACCATTTTTATGAAACTGAAACACTAGACCGAACAATTAATAATTCCAGAAAGGCTTGTATCCTTGACAAAAAGAGTTTTGTTATTTGTAGTTTGTTATTTTTTTGTTAAAGTTTTTACTGAATTTATGTGGCTTGATTATCATAAAGGTCGTTAAAGCACACACATGTATAAAGTTTTTTTGATTTGATACGAGTTATTTTAATTTCTAATCAATCACTCTCCTATGGGCTTGTTCAACGGAATAATTGATATCTGAGCAGGTATCAAGAAAAATTTTTTAATCTAGTAGTTTTTGCTGTTGGAGGGAGCAGTATCGCTTTAAAGTCGCATACTATTTCCTTGATACATGCTCCTGTATCATGATACCTTAAATGGCTTATTATGATGCCGCAACATTCCGAGTTCAGTAAGAGGATTATTGCAAATTTATACTTGATCATGGAGCAAGTTGTTCTGCTGAACACGGTCAATGAGTGATAAAGAAACAT
>JAEIFU010000899.1:0-91132 GCA_018904235.1 Lordiphosa stackelbergi
AAATAGCACCAAATGAAAATAATCTTCATCAAACACTTTTTAGTTGCTGTTTAAGTATCATGGATTACCCAGCCTTCATCTACACCAACTACTCACCCTGTCTATGTATGTCTGACATATCAGCTTCTCTTGTTTGCCCACCGTACGCAAATCATTGGTTAGACGTATGCCACGGCCTTGACCCGCTGAGTAGGGCTTTAAAATATAAGTGCGTTTGTGACGACTTGCATATATGGCCACATCATAGGCGCTATAACAAAAACAGGATTTTTAAATTATTAAGAAATCATAGAAAATACAATAGCTATATGTTTCATCTATGTATTGCATAGTCTTTGCTTAAGTTCAGTAACACCTACTCAGTAGGCATTAACCAGGTTTTGGGGAAAATGCGATAATCCCCAGGATACATTTTTAGCATACGATTCAAATTACGCGACAACAAATCCTTGCGACATATTTCCATCATACCGGGAAAATGATTGATCTGCTGAAAACGTTTCATGCTTTTGAGTAGATCATGATGGGGAGTAGCATCGGACCATTGTACATTCCACAAACGATGTTCGGGCACATGCTGGAATCCCATATTCTTTGAAATGCGTGATATAAGCCCAAAACGTGTATTCTCCACACAAATACTTAGGCGTACCCCACGTATGCTGGGTACAATGTCAGTGCCCTCCAAATGCACCGGCATGGGTGGTTGCTTTAACACATCATAACAAATGGCATCCAACTGAGGTGGTTCATTCTGCTGCTGTTGATTTTTTTGGGGCTGCGTATGATCCTCAGTAACGACCATATAATGATCAATTTTTGAATTCCATTTTGGTAAGCCGGATTTATCACCAGCTGGCTGAAGCTGAATATGTTTTTGATTGCGTCGCTTCTTTTGGCCACTGGAGAGAACATAAACGCTTTCACGTCGATACACACCGACTTTAGAATGTTGCTGATCCACGGGCAAGGATTTTTGAGCATCAAAGTAACGTGTATACGGATTGGCGGATGTCTTCTTAAATTTCGAATTTCTCTTGGCAGGCATCTAAAATCTGAATGGCTTGGGGAGGAGGAGGTGAAAAAAAGAGTAATCAAAAATGTGTGCGGTTTGTTATGGGACTTGAATTTGTTGTCGACTTTAAATTTGTGGAATCCAAAAATTTTAGTGCCAGGAAAATTATTTGAATTTTTTGACAGAAAAAATATGGTAAGAGTTTCTCAATTTGTTATCAGGGGGTATATAAAGGGAAGAGGTGCCCAGAGCCAGCTTACGGCGGCGTAGAAACTATTACAAATGAAGAAAATATTTCTGACACAAGAAACAGAAAGAAAAAATCGTTTATTGTGTGTGTGCTCCGGGCTGTCTGTCAACAACATCGATGTGTTTGTTGTCTTACACAATAAATTACCTTTTTTCATCTTTTGAATTACATGAAAACCAGTTTGTAGTATGCAAAATAATTAGAAATGCCTCTTTCCCCAAGGCCGAAAAGTGGGGGCGGTAAGACACACAGAGTACGGACTTACTTATTTCATTTATGATGTAACAAAAAAGTAGAGAGATAAAGATGGGGGAAAAGTCCAGCAAGAAGAAAAAGTATTAAATTAACAAAAGAAAGTCATGTAAAGTAACACGGGTATTCAATTAACCCTGATATATAATATGTACAAAGCAATTTGTTTTGACATTTCCCATGGTATCTCATGTATTGCTACATAACCCTGGCATAGACCTAAACCCACAAACCACCCACATCCAATCATCATTAGCAATGTCAAGTGTCTGTGGCAGGTTGACATATAAAACCTTCCCCCCCCCCCCCCCTCCAAACTTGTTTTTGAGCGATTTTACAACGACTTCTCAATTACCAAAGTCGCGGCCACAAGACACATACCGCCTAGAAATCTTGTGCAATATGCTTTTTAGCGGCCATCTCACCTCAAAAAAACACCTTGCGACAACTGATACGCCTAGCTGAGCACAAGTATCTTACAGATACGTTTACGTATAATACATATTCATCTCGACTGAGTCTAGTGAGTGGCTCATTAACCGCAGTTTAATCAGGTTTCAGGTTTATGCGGTTATTAGTTCAGGCAAGTCAATGTCGAAAGAGCAACAATTGTTGTCATACGCATGGTTAATTCTAGTTGAAACCGACAGCTGCTCATGAGTTGACACTTTTTTGATGGAAATGGGTAGGTCACCACCAACTCCTCCCCCCTGCCACAAATCTCTCAGCAGCTGCATATTGCACTCGTATTAAATTACAACAATTGTCAAAGCTTTGGCTCGTTGCTACATTTCGGGGTTCCGGAAAAGCAACGAAGCATGTAATTTGCCCAGTTTATTTGGTTGAGCAACGTTTTTGGTTTTGGTTTTACTGGCTTAGTTTTTTTTTTCTCTTTTTTTTTTTTTGGGTCCTTCTCCATCTCTTTCTAATTGGCTGTCCAGCTTATTTGTTTTTGTTTTGCAGCTAATTATGCGCTTGCTTTGTCACTGTGTAGGTAAACAAAAACAATGAGAAATGAATGGCTAAGGAGAAAAGTGTTGGCAACTTTTGTGCATTTAAAATATTAATGATAGTGCACGAACCAACAAGCAGCAAAACTCTGGTTGACATGGACGCTGAGGCCTGCCAGAAGCCAGGCGATAAGCAAAAGAGAAATGAACAGAATGGAGGCGATTAATGTTTTGTGTCTAAATGGAGAACAGTGTGAATTACAGAACAGATTTAAGGTATTTAATGGTTTTTTTTTTAAGTAAGTTGCTAAACGATTTTAGTAAGCAGAGGATTTTAAATTTGAGATGGGAAACACTCGTTAATGATACATTTTGAATTCACAAAGGGAGACAAGCTTTCGATTAAATATTTTTAGGACATAGGCAATAGTTTTTTGGTGGTTTTAATGTGTCATACATTTTTAGAATTTATCATTTATGACGCATAATTTTTAGAGTTTATCTGAAGTTAAAATACGGCGTTTTTTGGATCATACTTTAATAAGGAAATGCTATGCAGAGCGTCTATCCAAAAGGGCTACTAAAAATGTAAAGCAGGGGTCGGCATTGTGAGCAGAGAACTTGCCACTGGCAACTCTAAAATATTGGAATACATATATAAACGACAGAGTCAGCGAGCTCTTTCGCAATCGAGAAATATGGTCAAATATGGTTCAAACAGAACACTTGATTTTGTTCTTCTCGTGTTTTCCGTTTCATAGTTCTCGGTGAGAGCAACTCACGAAGCTGTCTTGCGATATCTCTCTCAGCAGCTGAGCATAAGCAACTGAGCAAAAGAAGCCAAGTGTCAGCTTAAATTCACTATATCATAATTACAAGGTAGCGCAACCGAAAGTGCCTATTCGCCTATTCTCTTCTATGACCAAGTTTCTTGTTTCCAGCCCGTCTCTAACAGGATCCAATATAGAGACGATCGACTGACTACCGGTTTAAACCAGTCCAAAGCACCCGACCCAGTCACAAGCCACGCAGCCCCACGTCCCCTAAAAGTGAACGCCGTACGGAAATAAGAACGCACCGACGAAAAGACACGCGACGCCACCACGTTCCGGCGAGACAGCTCCCGACGTCCTTCGCACCAGAATTGTGTAAAAACCAAACATTTGAGGACCCCACCTTCTCTCGGTGCGTTACAAATTATTACCTCGTTCTGTATGTTCTGCTACGTTCAGTACGGGTGTCAATATAGAGACTTTCGAAACATTGACTACATCGGTTTAAACAATGCTTCCTTGTTATGTGATTGGGATGCTATTTATTTGCTTCCGAATGTTGACTCGCAATTAGATTTATTTAGTAAGTACCTGGACTATTTATATGATACTTTTGTACCTGTCAAAACTAGAACCCTCAAAATAGCTGACAAACCTTGGTTTAACACCGAAATTAAAAGAGCTATTGAAAAGCGGGATAAAGCCTATGTCAAATGGAAACGCTATAAGACATCCAGTCTGTACTTAATTTTTAAAACCATCCGAAAAGAAGTTAATAACCTGATTATGAAATCGAAAAGGTCCTTTTATTCCATCAAGTTTCAGAGGGCTGTAAGTACGAGCCAACGCTGGAAAGATATAAAAAATGTAGGAATTGGAAAATCAAAGGCAGTACTAAGTAATGACGTTGACGTAAATGATCTTAATCTTAAATTCACTCGACTAAACGTACCTGAGATTACATGTAATACGTATATGTCTGCTTCTTCGTTTAATAACTGTCCAAACTGTTTTGAATTTGTTTGTGCTAGTCCATGTGATGTTCTAGATTCAATCCGTAAAATTAAGTCAGATGCTGTGGGCCTCGATGGCCTTAACCCCAAATTTATAAAAATCCTTCTGCCAAAAATCATAAGCCACTTAACGCACATTCTAAATACAGCAATAACCACTTCAACATACCCAAGCGAATGGAAAACTGCAAAAATAATACCAGTCCCTAAGGGTAAAGATGAATTTAGACCGATCTCCATACTCCCTTACCTTTCTAAGGTCTTTGAGCAGCTGATTGCAACACAAATAACCAGCTTCCTAGCCACTAATAAACTCCTCAACAACAGCCAGTCTGGTTTTCGGAAAAATAGGAGCTGTACTACAGCAATCACTAAAATAGTTGAAGACATCCGCAGAAACTTGGACAAAAGCGATGTAACTCTACTAACACTTCTTGACTACAGTAAGGCATTTGACACGGTAAATCACGAAATACTTCTAACTAAGCTAAGAAATCTATACAACTTCTCCCAAACTGCTATAAATCTAATGCGTTCATACCTAAACAATAGAAAACAAGCAGTTGTATCAAACGCAAACATGTCCGAGTTTCTCCCTATCACACGTGGAGTTCCACAGGGATCAGTTTTAGGGCCCCTTCTGTTTACAGTGTATGTTAATGATCTTCCCAGTGTGTTGTCAAAGTGTAAAGTTCATATGTATGCAGATGATGTCCAAATGTACGTTAGTAGTCCTTTGAATCAAATTGACCAGTGTATAAATGCGTGTAACAATGATCTGTTTAATGTTAGTGATTGGGCCAAGAAAAATGGACTTTCCATCAACCCCATCAAATCAAAGTGCCTTGTCATACATAAAAAGACCTTAAATACAGAAAACTTTGCAAAAATAGAAATAGATGGAGCAGCTATACTGTATGTTAATAAAGCTGAGAACCTTGGAATAACCTTAAACAAAACTCTATCCTGGCAGGATCATATTAACAAAGCAGTTGGGAAGACTTACGCACTGCTTAGGCAACTATCGCTAACCCAAAATTGTTTACCAATTAACATACGACACCTGATTGCGAAGTCCTTCGTGATTCCTGTACTTTTTTTACGGTATAGAAATTTTTGGTAAATGTGATGCTGATAGCCAACGCAAATTAAATGTAACCTATAATAGCATTGCAAGATATATTTATGGGCTAAAAAGAAGGGATCACGTCACAAGCTCTGCATTTAAAATATATGACCTCAGCCTAGACGCTTTAATTAGTTATAGAATTCTTTTATTCATCCACAGAATAATCCATAGACAAAAACCAGACTACTTGTTTAACATGATAAGCTTTACCTCATCCAGAAGAACCTGCAATCTAGTCTGCGTGAGAAACAGTCTGGCCTGTTCCGACAAACACTTTTTCGTAAACGCTGTTCGCCTTTGGAACCAATTGCCACACAGCCTTAAAACTATCAGTAGCGCACACACATTTAGAAAAGATCTTAAAACACATCTTCAGAGAGCCGTTTAAACCCTAGAAAACAAAACTAATAGATAAACAATTAGGCAAAACAGATAAATTTGGTACTAAACATAATAACAATCCAAAATATATTTCAAAATGACTTTTAATATTGACTAGTGCAAAATATTGTAGCACTAGGATGAATAATAATATTTTACGAAAAGGCAAAGCTAACTTCGTCTGTACCGAAGTTTTGAAACACTTGAAATAGCTTGTCACAACGGTTAGCGACTTCGACCAAACTTCGCAAATCAGCTTAAAAACATTCAATATTACCCATGACCGTGTTTGAGAGCGATAATATTGAGAACAAACCAGTTTTTCTCACTAAAACCCATTTTCCGAACGAACATTTGTATGGCAGCTACAAGAAGTAGTCATTCGATCCGGTCGGTTCCGACATATTAGCAGCGTGCAGTAAAAAGAAGACTCTGTACAAAGTTTCAGCTCGATAGCTCCAAAACTGAGGGACTAGTTCGCGTAGAAACAGACAGACGGACAGACGGACAGACGGACAGACGGACGGACAAAGCTTAATCGACTCAGCTCGTCATGCTGATCAAGAATATATATACGTTATGTGGTCGGAGATGATTCCTTCTATGCGTTACAAACTTCTGGGCAAAATTATAATACACTTTTCAAGTGTATAAAAATGTTCACATTAGAAAATCTAAGGCGAACATGTCGTTTCGATACACCAGATAATAGTTTTGAGTCATCAAATCAAGGCTGACTGAGAATATCAAAGCTGTGCAGTGAGTCACCTTGTATATTTATATCATGGGGTAAATTGTCTTTTTCTGTTGTTATTGCCCTAAGTTTTTGTTAATGTTTTAGGCATTTCACTTGCAGTTTTACTGTGGCACACGCGCAACACACATACATGCACAAAAGACACTTTCGTTAGAATTTGCTCAGCAAAGTGTCTCATGGAAATAAGTGCAGAAGGAGCGGAAAAACTATATTTGAATGAGCAACCGACAAACCGTTCTCCCTTTTAATCATGTCCCATTTTTCAAGCTCTGATAAAAACACATAAATTCAAGTGTATTTAATATTTGGTACTCAAAGCACTCAACTGCAGCGTTCTAACTTGTTCTCACAGCAGCATTTCAGCACAAGCTTGCCCTAGTCAAAGTTTTTTCTTTATTATTCCATATTTTAATTTACATCCATGCTAATCTGATTAAGAAAGTTAGTAGTTATCCACTTCAAAGCTTGGATTTTTGGGGAATATGCTTATTTTATGCATATTTCGGGGAAAAAAAAACTTAACTAGACAAAGAGCAGTTTAAACGAAGTGTCTCTTTTTCATATGCAAACTTTTGCACAAACTTTTAATAATTCGAATATTTAAATCAAACGCATGACAAAAGAGATTTTTATTCATTTAAACTGTATGTGAAAAGTTGTTCACAATTGTCGAGTGTTTCTCTTTGGTCAATTTTAAAATGAAAAAGTTGCTGAAAAGTATGCTATCATATTGTCTCGTTTGTGTTCAACAATCGACGGCATTTTCACAAACTTATTTGGAGTTTGTGAGCAAAGAAAAGTGCGGACCCAGCTACTTTGTTGCCTACTTTTGAGAGCTTCAAGTTCTATACACCCGGCACAATGTGTGCAACAATAACAATTAATAGCCTGCCACACATTGTTATAGTTTCGCCCCCAGCCCAACCCACAGGCAGAAGTGCCTGCCAGTAATTAAAAGATTAATTTTTAATGTGTGCTTAGTCAAAATGCGGCTCTATGGTCTTGCCGCTGGCGCAGCCCCATAAAAATAAAAGGATTTGAGCAACTTGCTGCAGACACACACACACACACATTGTAATTTATGCCCTGGTACGGGATTTTCATCACGAAACTTTATGAGTCGACCCCCGAACTGTTTTTTTTTGTTGTTTTCTTTTGTTTAAATTTTTATTATTACACTTTGAGTTTTTTCTTTTTTTTTTGCACTGGCAGCTGCAAATTAAATGTGCACACCTTTTAATTTTTAATACAGTTTGTCGTTCGCCTGATTTTACACTCATTTTATTTTGCGCTACTTCTTTCCTCTCCGCACTTGATTAAAAAACCAGTCAACAACACAAGCAGGCTGCGAGAAAATCAGTTGACCGACAGGACAGGCCCCGCCTCATTGGTAGTCAATTAAATATTAAATAACAACAAAAAAATATGTATAAATAAATTCACAGCGGCCGCGCTGTTATGCATCAGAAGCAAATAAGAAAAGCAAATTAAAATGAATTAAAGAATAATTTATTACAACGTAAAATTGTGCAAAATAATTGATCATCATATGTTGATTTTAATTATAAAAAATAATGAGCAAATGATTTCAATAATAAACATAAATCTTCAAATGGACTTTAATTTAATTGGTAACTAGATAGCTGTTTATTTAGCAAAATTTTTCTAAAAACTTAAAAAAAAAACCCCGTTTTGATAAAAAAAATAGTCAAAATTTTATATCCTTGCAGAGGGTTATTAAAATTGTCCAATGTTCGTAAGACATAGATGGAAGCATCTCTGACAACATAAAGTATATATATTCGTGATCAGAATGAGTGAAATTTGTCTGTTTTATGCCTGTCGTGACCAAACTTTTCACTATCTTTAAGTACAAATACCCTACACATATTTCGCAACCAGCAGGATCGAATGACTATAGCATATAGAATAGAAACGAGCGGTCGAAAAAGTAGTGTTAGTAAGAAAAACGCATTTATCTTTAACGCAATTGTCCCCAACTCATTATAAAGTTTTCTATGCTATCACAAAATTCCACCAAGTTTTATGAAAATCGGACGACTAAATAGTATAGCTCCCATACAAACGATAGGTCTGAAAGGAAGTCTTAGTAGCAAAAGAGACATCTGTTTTCTTTTTAATAACGTCTTTAAACCTTCCAGTAATGAATAATTTTGTTTCACCACAATTTTTTGGAGTTTTAAAAAAAGTAAGAGTACTCCCCCGAAATTCAATTAAAGGCACATGGATATTTTATGTTTTATGAGAAATTAGATGAGAAATGAATCAAATTTTTATTAAATAATAAAGTAAATAACGATATTAGTTCAACAAATGTCTTAATACTACAAATCAACAGGTGTTAGATTAACAAACAAATTATTTTCAAAAAATTCATTTTTATACAGCGAAATTCAATTAAAGGCATGTATTTAAATTATATGGCAAAAAAACAATATACATATTATTGTCGAAGAAAATGATGATTAATAGTGAGTCCAGCTTCCAGATTTTGAAATCACTTCAAAAATTCGTTTTGGCATTGAGTCTATGACCTTTTGAAACTCTGAAGTAGGAATTTTGGCCCATTCATTGACTACAGCAATTCTGAGCTCTTCCACCGACTCGAATTTGCGATGACCAGCATATACACGTCGTGCCAAGTTACCCCACATGTTCTCTATAGGATTTAGATCTGGGGAACGTGCTGGCCACTTCATAACATCGATCTGCTTCTCCTGAAACCAATTAACGCTGAGTCGTGATACATGTATGGCAGCGTTATCCTGCTGAAAAATGGTGTCTGAAGTAGGTTGCTGATCCAAAAGTTTATTAATACTTCATCCAACATGGTTATATACTTTTCCGAGTTCATACGCCCATTCACTTTACATATGGGGGTCCTTCCATAGTAACTAAAACCAGCCCATATCATTAACGAACCTCCTCCAAAGTTCCGCTTAGTAGAAAAGGATTCGGGCTTCTTCAAATCGTGCCAGTAATAATTAAAACCATCTGGACCGTCAAGGTTGAATTTTTTCTCGTCTGAAAATATTACCTTTTTCCATTGATCGGTCCATGACATGTGTTTTTCGGCAAACTCCAATCTTGCAACTTTATGCGATTCCTTTAAAGCTGGTTTAGACTTCATTTTCTTCCAAATTAGCCGATTACTTCCAGATAAAATTTGTTGTACACGACGCTTAGTAACGGGTAATTGTAAGTCAGCTCTTATTTGCGATGCAGTTGCATTTTTTTGTAAGCCAGCCCGAATTATAGCGGATTTTACACGAGAAGAAATCTTTTGATTATTATTATTTGATCGATTTGTATTATATTTCTGCTTTAAATTGATTACATTATCCACTGCAGATGGAGATCTTTTCAATTTAACGGCAATTTGCCTCTTAGACATGCCAGTATCCTTGTAAGCAAGGATTTTGGCTGTTTCTTCAGATGATAATGTTTTTCCCTTTACCATATCAATATTGAGGGAAATTTTCAATAGGATATAATTTGTATCTGTTTAAATTAAACACGTATACATAATCAAACTATCAAATTAAGAAAATTTTGCACCCTCTTCTTACTTGAGCACTTGAAACACACTGCCTTTAATAGAATTTCGCTTCAAAACATTCACAAACTCTGAATAATGGGCAAGCTTTAGCCTAAACTAACTGTTAATAATGCTCTCTTTAAGCTAAATCTGTCAAAAAGAAACCCTCTGGTCCGATACATAAGGGTAGATACATAATTTTAAAAGACAAGAATCGGTTCATAGTTCAGTTGGATGGACAGGAGAAACCAAAGTCGAACTTGATCTAACTCCAGTTTGCCACCCCTGATTAATAATATAATAATAATAATAAATTTATTTAAAACCAATAATGCTGATATTATGAACATTACAAAGTGTTAAATAACTTAAGGTTTTAAATATTTCTCGACTATGACTTTAAGTCGTCAGTCGGAGAATTTTTTTCTGATTTTGTTAATTTTGTTATTGTATTTGGGGATCCCCCCCTTATCAAAAGGTCTTAATACACCCTGCTTCCCCGCTCGTCGCGAGATACAGGATCGTTGGGACCCAGTGTCGGATTAGGGAACCACCAAATTTTTAAAATTTATTGCATGTTATTATTGAAATTTAAAAAGATTCCCCCAAAATTCGTTTCCTATACTGAGTGGCCTGTTGCAAAAACTGCACTAAACCCTTCCAGTTAGTATTGCTCGCATCATTTAAAATATCTATGACCTGATTCGGACTTAGCACAGGTTGATTAAAATATAGTGCTCTGTGTTCTCTTAGTATAGGACATTTGCCCAGGAAATGGTTGATGTCCTCTATTTCATTTGTATTGCACAATTCGCATTTATTTGTCCGTCCTGTAACAAACCCATTTCCATTATGGTACAATCCAATTATTTTACTAGTCAGCCTACATTTGGTTTTTCAGACCATTATTTTTGTACTTTTTTTTGTGCATATGTTACTTTCTGTTATTTAATAAGAGCCAGTCAATTCTTGTGTACAATAACAAGAACTGAAAATAGTCCATTCTCTCTAAATACCAGTGTTCACCAGCCATAGCCCCTGGGGCTGAATTCACTCGGCAAATTCACACCGAATGCATACCAGAAAGAGACTGTCTCATTTTCATACTCTCTTCATGTATTTTCCCTCATGCTCGGTCCAAAAAAGTAGCGAAAATTTGCAAAATTGTATACTCAGTTTAAATTATCATTAAGATTTAATAGTTGGTAATTGTCGACGGGTAAATAGGCAAGGAAATTAGGTTAGTCGGTCCAAGAAATTTGCAAAATTTTAAATTAAGCTTAGGATATTATGAAAATTTAAAAGTTGGTAATTGTCGACGGGTAAATAATAGATTGAAGGTCAAAAAAATCTCCTAATTGGCAAATTTTATAATGAGTTTAGATTGTCATGAAGATGGGTAAATATTCGGGTGAATAAATACATATTTGAGTTTAGATGTCATGAAGACAATTCAATAGGCGGGTAAAAAAAAGGGTAAAAAAGGCGGGTAAAAAGGTTTTTTTGATCAAAAGACCGAAAAAATTCTCGATGTTTATTTTTTCAAATTTAATAATGAGCTTTCATTATCGTAAGGACGAATAAATAGACTGATGGTAACGATCGAAAGCCTTCAAAAATGGCAAAAACTTTTAAGTATTCCTTAGACTTCACATTAGGGAACGGCAAAACACACATGCTCATTTTGTGCGTTGCGTGTGTGTGTTTAGCCAAGCTCATTTGGCACTTCGTTGTTGTGGTAAATGAGTGCAGTACATATAAGCTCTTATACTGTCGGTGTGTCGACGTAGCTGCCGCAGAGAAGTGTTGTATTAACAGAAGATAGGGCCTGACACTGGTGAAAAGATAGATGGAGAAAATCGATAGATCCACAAAATCGCGAAATTTAATTAATTTTAAATTGAGTTTAAATTATTGAGTTTGAAAGCTGTGAATTGTAAAGTTGAATTGGACTATTTACTGCTCTTCTTCGTTTTGTGTTTTAAATACTGACGGGGTCGTAGCAACGCTCTCACACAATGCTGTTTCTATATGATACAAAAGCTCTCTAAACAAATATAGGAATATTATGAATTTGGAAAAAATGATTGTACAACGAAAATATTTGTTGCTTTCTTGTATAATTTT
Organism: Lordiphosa stackelbergi; assembly: GCA_018904235.1. NCBI lineage: Eukaryota > Metazoa > Arthropoda > Insecta > Diptera > Drosophilidae > Lordiphosa > Lordiphosa stackelbergi. The sequence continues at coordinate 12,207 of JAEIFU010000899.1, forward strand.
ACAGTTCTTTTATAGTCACCAACTAACATTTGATACAAACTGCTTCCATTCAAATCGCATTTAGTTTTAAGCGTTCTTTTTTCAGATGCCAGCCTTAAACTCAAGGGGCTGACGTAGTTTTCACAAGTCGCGAGCTCAAACTCAGCGCTCTCTGTCTCTTACTTAGGCTAAAACCCCTTAAACCTAGTTTTTGCAACCATAAAAAAAGTATCAAAAAAGGAAATCCGAAAGTAAAACACAACAAACAGATGCTAGGCAAGTAGCAGGCAGGCTGGTTAAAGTGCAACCAATGTTTAGAGAGAAGTTGTGCACCTCCCACCACACGAACAACAATGGTGGCCAGCTTAAGCCGAGGCAAGGATGGAGTCGCACAAAAGACCACTAAAGAGATGAGCACGGTGTGTGCCTGTGTGTGTGTCGAGTCAAGGGTTTGTGTTCTGCACAGCGCAAAATCCAAATTTAATGACCAAGTAAAATAGACAGCAACGAGTCAACGAGGATTTCTAGGCAACTGAGCGTGTGTGTATGTGTGTGTGTGTGTGTGTGGGAGTGTATTGGGGCGTGGCACTAATGTTAGTTGAATGTTTGTACGCCTTTGTTATCGGCATGCGTCTTTTTGCAATTGGATATGCCTTTTATGCCTTTGGGCTGTGTTAATGTTGACAATGCTTGGCCAAGGACATGACATGAGCAAGAGCAATGTTGATGTAGTGTGTGTATATGTTGTTGTTAGAGACCCTTTGGCCCACGGTCTAAACAACATCGACACAAACTTTTGATGTTCCTGTGGCAAATTATGACATTGACAGCTAACCCGAAGCTGCTGGTAGGTGGTAGGTGTCACATTTCTAAACATGACAGCGCTGCGCCATTTGGTTCCAAGCAATTTGTTCTTGTGCTTGCCACATAAATTTCCTGAAGCCGTCTAAATAAAAATACATTTCATGCAAATGTCTTTTTAGTTCTGGTGTGAAGTGCACAAAAAGTGTTGCATACTTGGCGGGCGTCTTCTACGTGTCCTTGCCGAGCTGCTGTTTTTGCTGCCTGTTAGATTCCATTTTCATTACAAATGCGTTTGTTGTTTGCTCTCCCCGGCACAAAACTAAAACAAAATTCAACAAAAATCCTTTATTTTTGTGCCTGTTTGCGTTGTGCTAGCCACGTTTTCCAGTTGTTTTGTTGTTTTGCATTACAAATGACTTTTCTCCACTACGTGCGAGCATTTTAACATTTCAACATTTTCATTGCGTCTAGGCTGTAGGAGTAGAAGAGAAGGTGCTAGGAAATGAAAATTTATGTGCATATAATTCTTTTTTTTTGTTTTGTTTTTGTGACCATTCATTCATGCGTTTGCTATTCCTGCATCATTCTACATCTTCGCCTGCTTTCATTGCAGTTGATTTCGTGATTCATGCATAATTACGTGTATAGTTGAAAAGCAAAAATCAAAATAAATATATATGCATAGACACTGAGATTTCTATGACTTGCATATGAATGAATGTAAAGCGTAGAATATAGTGTTTGATATTAGAAACATGTTTTTAGTACAGATTTGATGGATATTTGGGTTGAAATTGTCATTTATTTTTCAAGAGTTTGGGGAATATAAAGCAGCGAAGGGCATGTAGTGGCGACCCTTTGAATAATAAGCGTAAAATAAGGGAATTATTGGGAGCCATCGGCAGGATATTCATGAGAATATCCATTAGGACGAATTCTAAGAAAGGCAACAAAGAAATAAAGCTTCAAGCTGTCACTTAGGAGCATATCTCGGAGCTCTACAAGAGTTAACCCACATCTCATTTTTCAGTCCAAATCTTCTCACGACATTCCGACGACAAGGCTCAAGCATCTAAAGCAGCGGGTGTCAACAAGAGGGAGGACCAAAATTGAAAGTGTATTGGCGTGCGAAAATAAAGCGACGCAAAACCAGCTCTTACCTACCTCATCAACCGCTGGACAGCGACTGAAAAGCTGTTTGCTCTCTTGACAAAAGCTTCGGCATGCCTTTAGCGCGGTCGATGTGTAATACGAAATGTGTTCGGCCCCTTGCGGGCCAAGCATGACAATTCCTGTTCTAAAGAACAGTTTCAAACCCATTGAGGCGCCATACAGTGGTCCCAAATCCCAAAAAGACGGCCAAAAGTCGAAAAACGTATTTGATATGGTTGAAATTCTGTACTCGGGGTTTTTCGGGGTCGCTGATCACGAATCCGAAGTCAAAATTTAGAAAAACAAAATGGCGGATCCAAAATGACAAACAATTTCTTCAAAAACAAATTTGATTTGACTGAAAGTCTGTACTCGAGGGTTTTCGGGGTTGCTAATTACGAATTCGAAGTCAAAATTCTGAAAACAAAATGGCGGAATCAGTATGGCGTACAATTTCTTCGAAAACGTATTTGATTTGGCTGTAACATCGAAAAACACGTTTATCGATAACATCTCGATAACTATTTGACCGATTTTTTCATATCGATTTTCGTGCTCAGCGGGCCAAAAGCTTCTCTTCCTGCTTTAAAAACAACTATTTTAACCTATTTAGCCCGTAGTTGACACTACTTTATGTTTTTCCTTCGCGATTATGTGTCACACGTTAGTGTCCCCGCCTCTAGGTCGGTTGGGTTTACTATTTTTAGCTACTATTTTGCCTGCTCAGAATGTGACCAAGAAAAAACCTCTTCTTTTATTAACGATTCAGTATATCATGCATTGTTAATAATAATTTTGAGCAATACATTTAAATTGAACTTACTTTCTAGAGTAGAATCCAATTTTCAGAATCCAAATCGGTTAATTTTTCGCTATTCTATACTCTTCTTAACGTTCTGATATTTTCGACGCATGACGAGTAATCGATGAGGCACGCTTGACGCTCACGAACGGAGTTCATACCTGAGCCAGGTGGGGACACTTCCTCCTTATTAACACTCAGAATACAAACTAGATGTACCACTACAACTATTCCAATCATTAAAAGTCCATAAAAAATTGTTTTTTTTACTTTTGGCCAGCTTTTTGGGATTTGGGACCATAGTGCGCTATCTTAAAACAGGGTACATTTCGAAAATAAATATGACATTCGAAAACAACACTCAAAAACAACAAGAAAATGTTCTGAATAAAATTGTATTACACTAAAATATGTCAAACTTTTTAAAGAAAGCCAATCAAATCTTGTCACAACAAAAGTAGCCAGGATTTTAAACATAAGAGGCCCTTTTATACCGGTTCTCATAAAAGCTAAACATATCGGGACTAATTGTAAGGCTCAATTGGTTAATTTTGGTAAAAGTTTCCGATAGGGCTCTGTTTTAAAAGCCTGATGGTACCTTTTGGTGCTGCTCATACAGATTCTCAGAAAAACTAACGGGTGGGCCATTTGCCGGTTTCTTTTCAAATCTCGTAGAATGGTCACTAAAAAACAGACCACATTATGTGGCTCATTTGCCTTGCCTTCCGATTCACTAAAAAATATTTCACGTAATCATAGAGAAGCCGATGGATCCTCCAACAGTTACTGTTGGCTGTGAATTTCTTTTCAAATGATACTGGCCGATTTGAACCCATGTTGATCAACTTTTTATGGTATCAAATAGACGCCATTAATGTTGACGACCTTTGGTTTTAACAGGATGGCGCCACTTGCCATACAAGTCGATCCACAATCGATTTATTGCGCACCAAATTTCGTAACTGAATAATCAGTCGTTTTATCGAATTCTCCGTTTCATTTTAAATGATGTCAAATTAAAATTTAATCGGAGCAACAAACAAATATGGAGCAGGAATCAAATGTACACACCTGATCATATTAATAGGTACACACCGGAATTTTATAATTATAGATGGGTTTTTCGTACTTTAAGTGTTGACCACTTTTTTTGGCTTTTTGTTTTGTTCAATATCTGGCCACACTGTGACAAATAGTTGAAAAAAGGGGCTGCCCCGTATATCAAAGCTATTCTATAAATTGCGAGTCCACCACACATTTCGCCTGATCATAATAATAGGTACTGTCTTTGTTTCTCACAAGTGTCAAGTGAATCATTTTGTAATCAGTGATCTTTTGGTAACTAAAGGTAAATTAAATATAGCTCCTGTCAATACAGAGAATTAAATAATTATTTTTTTTTAGAAAAAATGTTTCGAAATTCTCATTGTACTAAAGAATAAGCTTGATTGGTTCTTAGTCTGAAAAAAGAAGGCAAATCTTTACGAGCCATCGCCAAATTAATGAACAGGCCTCATAATTTTGTTAAAAATGCATTAGAAAGAAAACCAAGACAGGAAACCCGTGGAAGGCCACAAAAAACAACAGAAACCCTTGACCACTACATAGTATCTTTGAGCAAAAAGGACCCATTTAAGTCATCGAAGGCTATTGCAGCCGAAATTGGGAATTCAGTTAGTGCTCCAACTATCCGAAGACGACTACAAGATGCCAACCTACCAGGAAGAATTGCCAGAAAAGTCCCACTTATGCGCAAAAAAAATATCACCATGAGGCAAACTTTTGCAAGGGACCACAAAGACTGGGTAGGATGCACCGGGGAGAAAAATGGAGAAACATATTATGGAGCGATGAAACCAAGATTAATTTGTTTGGGAATGACTGTGAAAGGAATGTTCGACGCCCTAATGGAAAGGAATTCCATCCACGGTTTACAAAAAAACAGTCAAACATGGAGGTGGCAATATAATGGTATGGGGTTGCTTCTCCTGGTACGGCGTAGGTCCAATTTATCAGACTACGAACAAAATGAATGCTGAAGAGTACAAATCCATATTGGAAACAGTTATGGTACCGTATGCTGAGGAAAATATGCCATTACGTTGGGTATTTCAGCAAGATAATGATCCTAAACACACATCAAGGCTGTTATCTAAATTTTTCGAGAACCAAAAAGTTGACGTTCTGAAGTGGCCAAGCCAATCCCCCGACCTTAACCCCATTGAAAACTTGTGGGAGACTTAAAAAGAAATTGGTAAAGCATTCGTTTTCAAATACACAAAAATTATGGGAAGGTGTCCAAAAACTGTAAGCCAAAAAAGAATAGCAGTACACTGGATACTAAGTTAGGAAATACTAATTTACCTAAAAAAGAACACAAAATGAAAATTAAAATTTTTTTTCTTACCCACACATGAAGTGTACCTATTATTATGATCTACACTAAAAACATATCTGAAACACAAAATGATCTCTTTTATGTTATATTATTATCCTATGTTACAATTAAGTTTATTTTATTAAAAACAAATAGTTTGAAACCAATGAGCACAAATTTTAAATTTAAACAATGAATAAAACTGTTTTCTGTTACCTTAAAGTCAGATACATAAGAGTAAAAACCATTTTGAGTGACCATTTGGGCTACGATGGGCAATTCGCTACACTCAAGAGACCGCTCCGTGGACACCGTTTTGAATCAATAAAAGAGATAGAGCCCGAAACTAAGAAGGAATTGAAGACTATACCGGAAAAGACTTTGCAGCATGTTTTTAAAATTGTAAAACTTTGGCACAAGTGTAATGCAGTCGGGGGAGACTATTTAGGGGAATGAAATGAATTTACAATAATAATTAAAGATTTTTTGATTTATAATTAAAATTCCCCGTAGTATTGAAATCCGCATTATTTTTAGATCCTGAAAGAATGGAAATTATCAAATGGACGATAGTCTATTTATAAGCAGCAGAGTGAAAAAGGAAAAAAAAACTACTCGCAGGAACGGCTGCAACCGTGATGCGCAGCACTTTAGTTCAGTTCGTGTGAGACCTCACTTCAAAGATAGCCTCTTAGTGTACGGCTAAAAGTTGCTTTCATCTAGAAGTGAGCAGCGCAGAATAGTAGAAATTTCGCCGTAACTAACTCTAATAATTTTTACTACGAATACTTGGGTAATATACGATTTTTACTAAATATATATTTCGTAAATATTTTATTTATTGTCTTGGTTATATAAAAAACAATTTTTTCACTGGTAATGGGACCTTTTTGTCAAATGTTATGACTTCAAACCAAGTCTACGCCAACTACTTAAAAATTAAATATGTAGGCAAGTTCAACAGTACGTATGAGTGATAAACTTTGAATACAAGTCACAGACTATTTTTTTCTCAAACATGTTTTTGTTATGCCTTTTTACGCGAAAACGCATCGTTTAAGGGACTATCAGTATGGTCTTATATTTTTCCAAACATCAAATGTCCGACCTACTGTTCATACTTTTGGCTCTAGTTTATTCCTAATTCAAGATTTTATAACCCTGTGTGAATGTTATTCTTTTCTATTTTACACTTAAACAAACTTGCAAATTGAATAATTTCTAACAAAATATTTTCTCTCTCTTTCATTTTAGGTAAGTTTATCTATTGATTCATCCCATGACCCACACACATTGAGCAATTAGTAAGTGAGCAGAAAAATCAAATTTCAATTCCAGCCAAGCAGAAGACGTAGCAATTCAATTGCTCATCTATGCAATCAGCTCCATATTAACCCATCAAAGTCACATCAAGACATCAAACGACGGACACACACAAACACACACAAGAAATAAAAAAGAATACAGTGCTAAATCCAATAAATCACTAGAAAATTTTCTCTCAAACAAGCTTTCCGTCCCCAACAATGAGAAAAAAAACTTTCGGAGCAACTTGCCAAGTAATTCCCTCGATAATAATCATAATAAAAATCAAGCAAGCGATAAAGCATAAAACCAAATTACATATAACTTGATGTGATTGTTGTTGTTGTTGTATAACGAAAAAAGAAGTTTTTTTTTTTTTGTCAAAAATGGCGGCAACGGCGACCACTAAAAATATGTTTTCCTGGCCCGACCATTTTATGGAGCACGTAACGGACATTTTTTTTCAAGGAAAAGTTTTCTCATAAACCGCTGGCACTCAATGGGGGCTTATGTAAAAATTTTAGCACGTATTTAGGGTTAAAATGAAGCATATGGCAATTGCACTGGCCACTTGGCTAAATGATTTATGCTACAATTTCGTTGAGCCATCTTCGATATATCTATACAAAAGTAAAAAAAAAAAAAACGGAAAATTCATTAAGTTGTCAAATGCAAGTCAACACACAATACCAAACAAAATTTTGACAGGGACATGACATTCGCGCAGAGCACAAATGGTGCGACACAATCGAGGTGAGTGGGGGTGGGGTAGGGTAGGGGAGGGATTTGTGGTAAGAGATAGAAATGAAATATGATTGAATTTTTGTGATTTGCTGAGAGAGGTAAAGGCAAGGAATTGGTTTGGAAATGTACGATTTGTTAGCACCTTTCTGTAGCAAAGACAGCAGCTACGAGGGTGGAGCAAACAGCTTCAAGCACTGCTTCATGGCTTAACACAGTTCGTGTGGCGCCACAATGTCATTAAGTAGTTCTTTCCCATGGAAGTGTAGTACTTCACATAGTAAATTAAGCGCCACAGCGTTATTGGATATTACTTTACACAGTTTGTGTGGCGCCACAGCTAAATCTCAAGCGAAATTTACGAGGGGGAAGCAAAGTGTAGCTGAAGAGGCAAGAACTATGACAGCTCTGGCTCCACAGCAGCGATGGGTAGTACTTTACACAGTTTGTAGGTGCGGCAAAATCTCACGACAGCGTGATGGGTAGTAGCTTCAGAGGCATAGACTATACACTGTGGCTCCACAGCAGCGAGTAGTACTTTACACAGTAGGTGTGGTCGAGTGTAGGCGTTAGAAGCATCGAAAGCCGTCGCAATCGCAGGGTTGCGATTGAAGTGTGGGACTCCAACCCACTAAACTACCGCCTTCTTCTCCCCGATTCCCGTGTTTGAACCTATGTAGGTAGGATTTCAAACATCCGTGTCCCGTAAGAAGTTGCGTCAAGTAGTAGGTCACCTGTCCGTGTCTTCTGTCCAGCCATAATCCTATGTTTGGAATTAGCTTGAAAGTCCATCGTCCTTTGGTCGACCTCTGCCACCGCTCTTGCCATTTCATCCGTGTGGTCTCGCGAATTTCCGCTCTTTGCATTTCAGGGCTAATGCTTTCTGAACCTACAGAGGTTAGTTCAGCACTCCTGTGCCTTCAGACAATTGGCCGCTGAGTCTGGACAATGCTGATGCCCGGTGCTGCGTATAGGAGGGGGGGGAAGCAGTTTACGCCGGGACTGCCCTGGTCCCCCATGAGTCTGGACATTGCTGATGCGCTTGCTGGCGTACGCTAAATGATCCCTGAAATTCAGCCTATGATCAATCATCACTCCCAGGTACTTGAGGTAGGGGCGGGAAATAATTGGAGTATCGCCTACAATGATATGAGCCGTTTCAACTATCTTACGGCTACTGATCAGCACTGCCTCCGTCTTTTTAGTGACTAGCGTCAGGCCTTTGTCCTCTAGCCAATTGCTGACCTCCTGGATCGATCTGTTACTGATCTGTTCCACATCGCTGAGGTGTTTTGCAACTACCACCACAGCAATATCATCAGCGAAACCAATAACTGTTGCGCCAACGGGCAGTTCGATCCGGAGTATGCATTCTATGACGTTCAACCAAATTGGGCACACAGATAGCGTTTCACGCCATTGTCCGTCTCATACATGAGCACCCTATCGCTCAGATAAGCAGGGTTGCCCATATTCGACGGACCCATCTGGCAACGCCATAACTTTTGACAGAGATGTCAGATCGCTTAATGACATACCGCGTTTGAAGCGTCAGTCCAAGCAGATTTTACCATGGAACAATACACGCCACGCGAGCGCTCTGAAATAGTTGAAATTTACATTCAACAGAACAAGTCAATTGTGAAAACTCAACGTGCTTTTAAAAAATTTCACATTTTCATTTCACATTGAATGGGACCGTAAATAAGCAAAATTGCCGTATTTACGCCACTGAAAATCCTCAGGAGATTCAAGAAGTGCCTCTTCATGACGAAAAGTCACAGTTTGGTGCGGCGTTAGTGCGAAAACGGTCATTGGGCCGTTTTTCTTCCAAAATGAAAATGGCCATGCTGTTACCATCAACCAGGAGCGTTATCGCGACATGATGACCAATTTTGTGATGCCAATTATTCGTCGAAAGCGTATGAGGCAGTTCTGGTTTCAGCAAGACGGCGCTCCACCGCACACAAGTCGCATAACAATCGATTTTCTGAAGAAATTGTTTCCGGGCCGTTTGATGTCGAAAAGTGGTGATTTGGACTGGCCACCGCGTTCGCCCGATTTGACGCCGCCCTGACTTCTTCTGGGGGATATTTAAGTCAAAGGTTTACGTTCAACAAGCCAAGGACCGTAAGAAGAGCTCAAGGACAACATTCGTGAAGAATAGCCGCTATCCGGCCGAAATGTTTATGGTCCCATCCAGCTGAGTTAAAGGCATTCCTTATATCCAGTGTGGTCACCAGGCAGTATTCCTTCGCTCCATACATCCATCGCTCTCCCTGGATTGCATTGCTCGCGATACCGCATAGCTTTCCGATAGCATCTGTGGTTGATCGTTTTTTCCGGAATCCATATTGCGAGGTAGACATCCATTTGTCTACTACTTCCTCCAGGCGCGCATGTATGATCCGTTCCAGGATTTTTCCGACCGTGTCCAGCATGCACAGTGGCCTATAGGCTGATGGATCCTCCGCTGGCTTTCCCTCTTTTGGTAGCAACACCAAACGTTGTAATTTCCACCTTGCTGGGAATATTCCCTCAGTGAGGCAGGAATTGTACAGGTCCATGAAGGCTTCAGGCTTGGCCTTAATTGCCAATTTCAAGACCTTATTCGGGACTCTGTCCGGCCCTGGTGCCTTATCGTCCCTGACTTTGCCTATAGCCGATAAGATCTCCTCCTCTGTTATGTGCCGCCAGCCGTTGCAACAATATTTGGTGCGCGTTGGGTAATATTAGTTCCAGGTGGAAAAAGGGTCTCCACGATATGTGCCATTTGGACAGGGCATGTTGGAGGTGACTGGCTGTAGGCCTTTAGCTTCTTCATCGCCAGCTTATACGCAAAACCCCATGGATTATTTTCCAGGTCGTTGCAGATCTTCCTATAGCAATCGCTTTTGCTTTCCTTTATGAGTCTTTGCAGGATTTGCCTTTTCTCCCTGAAAATTTCCTGACGCTCTTGTCTGCTCTCCGGACTTCGCGCGCGCTGGTACAGTTTCTGTGGTGCCAAAGCGTTATTGTGTAGTGTTTCACACAGTTTGTGTGGCGTCACAGTTAGTTTTACTGGAAATTTCTGAGAGTGGATCAAATAGTGCCTTAAGAGGTAAGAATTTTACTTAAACTGCTTTAAGCACTGCTTCATAGCTTTACACAGTTTGTGTGGCGCCACAGCGGCGATGGGTAATACTTCACATAGTTCGCCTGGCACCATATCGGTGATTGTTAGAGTATTACACAGTTCCTGTGGCTCCACAGCAGCCTTGGGTAGTACTTTACACAGTTCTTGTGGCGCCACAACGTGAAAGGGTGGTACTTAATACAGTATCCTTTTATTTTATTGCACCGAAAATCGTGTTTCACATGTGACAGAATAGACTCCCCCCCAAAAAAATCATTCTGTGAATCAGTTCGAATTGAAATACGCTTTCTTTTTATTGCTTTTCGCACCAACTAGCCCTCATCACAATATCCAACGCTTACAATCCGAACGCTTAATACATATTCCCGTATTGGAATACTTTCGCACCCAGCCCTCTTTGCAGGCACAACCGCGCTTACATTTGATGGGCTTACATTTTCGTATTAACAAATGAGTCATACAGATTTTGGGACATGACGGCACACAATCCACCATCACATCATTCCCATTGCAAACTGTCAAAATCATACAATTTAAATGGAGTTCAATTTGGAAAACAAACTCTACTCACCATCAAGTAAGGGTACACTTCCATGAGCCTGTATCAACTCATAGAAGAAAGTCCATAGCACAAATATAAAGACAGCAGCAAGTTTCATGTTCGAATGTGTATTGTTACCCAACTGATTTGTAGTTTTGTGTTTAACAAACTTGCCAAACTGATTCGTTATACTGCAAATTGCAATTTGCTAAGCCTCTTACGCCGAACCTCAAATCCCCCTACCAAATCAGCCGAAAAACACCATTCACCAAAAATGCCACCAATTTTAATTCGGCTAATTAAAGCTAGCAAATCTATTTTCCACTATCCAATGCAAATCAAATAAAATCCAAAACTAATAAACGGTTTAACATTGCGTATACGCAGTGTGGTTGGCCATGTTGATTTTACATATTAAATGTTTGCAGTGTAATTAACTGTTACGCGCATAATTAAAATTTCGAAAAAGCGAGGTAGTTTCGGTTCATTGTGTGTGTGTGTGTGTGTCCGGCTCACATGTCAGTGTAGAAAGGGTACAGACAATGGATTGCCCCGACCACTGCCTACTGCCTCGTTGCATTTGTTATTATGTTCAGAGCTCTCTGGTCATGGCTATAATGGGTGGTGCATCACGTGCTGGTCCTATTTGTGGTTTTAATTATACCCGTAGAATGCGCAGAGCTGACAATGAGCATGCAACTCTCATTGTTGCCAACTGCCGCCGCCAGTGATTGAAATAAATGATACGGAGAAGTTACCATAACCATAGGCCTGAAATTTGTGCAACCATTTGAGATCTCTGATGTTGGGTAAAATTTGTTTTTTTTTTTATATAAATGGGAAGAGGCGTTTTAATATTGTTAAATGTTTGCTTATTAATGACCACAATGTTAAACAGAGCGTTTAAATTGTTCCATTGCATGACAGAATGAGGTTAATAGTATTTTCTATTTTCACTGATAATTTGATGAACATGTGAACTTATACTCTATATTAGGGGCGTGCCTACCAGAAACCAAAGCGCAAAGCAAAGTATGTTGCCACAACAAATTTTTATGTTTTCTATAAAGCAGAGTTCCCAACGATAGCCCCGGGGGCACGAACTTACTTGCAAAATCTTACGGAATGCTTGCCGAAGTCAACCTTCATTGTGTGTTAGAGAGAGACACAGTCACGTTTTCGCGCTGTCTGCTTGGGGAACCCTGCTATAAAGAGAAGAGTATCTTTCTCTCCTATAACTCTTGCAAAATTGAACGCGTGCAACAAATAGGTTTGCGTTGTCTTCAGCGTGCACACACAAACACACAGTAATTGGGTTTCTCTTTCTATTTCTTGTGGTTGTTGTTGTATCGGAAATATTGTTTTCATTTGTATTGTCTACGCTGTCCAGAGGCAGCTTACCTTGGACACCTCTGCTTTAAATTCGTCCGATTATGATCTGATTCTGACCTTGAAATATATCTGTTACTCTCTCTCTCTTTAGACTCTTTTTTGCACTGAGGCGTAAGGGGAATGTTCTTGTATGCCACAAGGGCAAAGGCCAAATCTTTAGGGCCTAAGTGTTCTGAGATAACCCCTGCAGTCACTCCGAACTAGCCTACCTAACCATTCCGCGCTCCGGTTTACTCACTGCTTTTCTTTTATTTGACCGTCTTTCCATTCCATCGGTACACGCACTCGATTCCGTTTTGCTGGTGGAGCATTTTCAGCTATCTCGTTATTCAGTATCCGTCTGATCACGACAACCTATTCAAAAGGTTGGGACTTGTTCCCGGACTGAAGTGACTAAATGGAAAACCACACAATTCAACAAAGTTCATAGAAGCTCAACTTGATACTTTGTGCCAGGAAATCACTGATCTCTATATCTATAAAAGAGAGTGTCCTGACTGACTGACTGATTCACTGATTGGCAATCATCGCACAGCCTAAACGGTAAGAGATAGAAAGCTGAAATTTGGACAGGAGTTTCTGTTAGTGGTGAAAGTGCGTACTAAGACGGGGTTTTGGAAAATTCCACCCGGAAAAGTCGGAAAAGCGTCGGAAAAGTTTGTATGGGAAAAATGTTATTTTTCATCCGATTGACTTGAAACTTGGTTTGTAAGCATAGTATGCGAAATAATTCGACACGTGTTTTCCCGATTTTGGAAAATCCGCCCACGAGGAAAATGGCCGGAAAATTCAGCATGCAAAAAACTATTTTTCATCCGATTGGCTTCAAACTCGGTTTGTAAGGATAAAATACGAAATAGTTTGAAATGTGATTTTCTGAAGTTGGAAAATTTGACCTGACGGTCGGAAAATTCCCGGAAAATTCTGTATGCAAAAATTTATTTTTCATCCGATTGGCTTGAAATTCGGTTTGTAAGGATAAAATACGAAATAGTTTGAAACGTGATTTTCCGAAGTTGGAAAACTTGACCTGACGGTCGGAAAATTCCCGGAAAATTCTGCATGAAAAATACTATTTATCATCCGATTGGCTTGAAACTCGGTTTGTAAGGACAGAATACGAAATAATTTGAAATGAGATTTTTCAATGTCGGAAAATCCGCCCCCAGGCGTGAAAATGCCCGGAAAATTTTACATGCAAAATAACTATTTTTCATCCGATTGACTTGAAACTCGGTTTGTAAGGTCAAAATGAGAATTCATTTGTGTTTTCATTTTCCGATGTTGGAAATAACGCCGGGATGTGGGTGGGAGGGATGTGAATGGGATGTGGGTAGTATGCAGATGGGAAGTGGGTGGGATGTGGGCGGGAAGTGGGCGGGAAGTGGGCGGGATGTGGGTGGGATGTGGGCGAGATGTGGGTGGGAAGTGAGTGGGAACTGGGGGGAATAGGGTGTAGAGTTGGTGGGATGTGGGAGGGAGTTGGAGGGAAAGCCCATCAGCAAAGTTCGATTTCTGGAATCTACGGGGTATTATTATATCTAATATTGTTTGGTTCTAGAAGGCGCAGCGAAGCGCGTCGGGTTATTTGCTGGTCTTAATATATTTAATTAAGATAAAGTCTCATCAGGATAACGCTACAAAAGTTAATAAGGAAGATCAAACATATCCGGTTCGAAGCATGAAATGTAGAGAAATGTCGACACAAATGAGAACTCTCGAAATTTCAAATGTATTGAGTCGAAGACTAGTCAGGATTACGATACATAAGTTAATAAGGAAGATCAAACATATTCGGCTTGAAGGATCAAATGCAGAGAAATGTCTATGCAAATAAGTATTTCTAAATATTTTCAAATGTTAACTGGTCGTCGGTCCCCTCCCATTTTTTTTGGTTTTTTTACGATAGTTTTCTTAATGTCTTTTTGAACATAGTTACTCAAAATGCTCAGAAAAAGAAAAACTTTCCTGGTCCACCAAAGGGTTAAAAAAATAAAAAATCTTCGAAATAAATTTTACAAGCGCTTTACTAATAACCACGATCCTGCTGATGGGGAGAAATATCGGCTGCATAAACGTGAATTCGAGTTTTTGAATAAGTTTTTATACATGCAGTATATTTCTGATGTCGAAAGTCGTTTAAAAACTAATCCAAATTCATTTTGGAGTTTTATCAACTCGAAAAGATCAACATCCTCAATTCCATCTAATATGTGCCTTGGCTCACTATCGTCAAATTCGTACGACGGGATAGTAAACCTGTTTTCTGCCTTTTTTAGCGCCAATTTTGAGCCAAAGAGTGTTTGGGATGACCAATTCACTCTTGATTCCATTCCTTCGATTCTTAATGTCGGCATCATTCCCATATCGGAAGATGACGTTTTGGAAGCAATCAATGACTTTGACGACTCTTTTAAGCCAGACAGTGATGGAATTTCTTCGTTCCTACTCAAGAATTGCATTGGTGAGCTTTGTGAGCCTCTCACTATGATTTTTTCTAAGTCGCTTGCACTTGGGCAATTTATAAGTAAGTGGAAGGTAGCTTCAGTTATCCCTATTCACAAAAAGGATTCAAAAAGTGATGTATCAAACTATAGGCCAATTTCAAAACTTAGCAATATATCTAAGCTCTTTGAACGTATAGTCTCAAAGCATTTTAATTTTTCTTATTAACTCATACATTGATCCCAATCAGCATGGTTTTTTTCCTGGCCGTTCTACGGTTACGAATCTAACTGTATTTAGCAATATTTGCATTTCTGCATTTGAAAATCGTTGTCAAGTCGATGTGATTTACACAGATTTCTCTAAAGCTTTTGATAAAGTTTGTCATAATGCCCTTTTATCTAAGCTTTCCAAGCTTGGCTTTCATTCTTCCGTACTCAATTGGATTAAGTCTTATCTTGATGGTCGATCGTATCAAGTGCTTATTAATGGCAAACGTTCAAGCCCCTACGTTGCAACATCTGGACTCCCTCAAGGTAGTGTACTGGGTCCGCTGCTATTTACAATATTTATTAATGACATCGGTTTCCTACTTAATTCACATTATCTTATGTATGCTGATGACTTAAAAATTTTTAGATCTATAAAAAATCTTAGAGATGCTGAAGCTCTTCAATATGATCTGAATTCTGTTGCCGACTGGTGCGCGAGGAATTTGCTGCCTCTTAACTTTTCCAAATGCTTCTATGTAACATATGGCAAACGTGAGCTGCCGATTCTTACTTCTTATACTATTGCTCATCACGCTTTAGATTTAGGTGTTTTGTTTGACTCTAAATTTCAGTTTTATGAGCATATAAATTATATCCTCCCCAAAGCTTATTCAATGCTCGGCTTTGTAAAGCGAAATTCTAATCAGTTCCATGATCCTTATACACGATTGAGTCTGTACTCTGCCTTACCACCTTATTTGAGTAGATGTCGCCTCATGCATATTTCTACCCTTGAGGATAGGAGAACAATTGCATCCTTAATTTTTTTTAAATGACTTTATAGTAGGCAATATTAATTGTGCTAACCTACTTTCCCAAATTCCATTTAATGTTCCGCCTCGATCTTTGCGTGCCATGGTTCCATTCAGAGTGGGGACTCACAGGGCCAATTATACCCTTAATGATCCTATATTAAGAGCTCTTCTTATATATAATCGTCTTCCAGTTAGCATGCGGTTCGACTTCGACAGTAACAATGTTACTGTTAAGAAAATACTTAGGGACTTTTTCTTATAGTTTAATCATTACTGTTAATTTTAAGTTTTATTGTAGTAGCCAGTTAAGTTTATGCGTTGGCGAAATACACTAAATAAATAAATAAAAATAAATAAATAAATTTCACATATATTGAGTCGAAAACTCATCAGGATTACATTACAAAAGTTTATATAGAAGATTAAACATATCCGGCTCGAAGGATCAAATGTAGAATAATGTCTACAAAGATAAGTACGCTCTAAATTTGGCACCTGTACTTATTTAGAAGCCATATTATTACCTTCTAAAGTGTGCCCCTCAAAGTGTGGGCATTGATTTGTGCCAAAGGCAAAATATTGTATTACTCATACGCCACGTAAACTTCTTTTATAGTGTATATTCAAATTGATTTATGTTTTTACATTTTTAAATTTCCCAATAAATAACAACAATTAAAAAGCGCTTAAGATTTCGTGGTAAATTTTTTTACCTGGTTTACGTGTCGTATGTGTAATACCTTCTCCATTTCCATTTTTAATTCAATGAAATCTCTGATTTAAAGCTTAAATGCTGCAAACCCTCCTGCAAATGCTCTCTTTAATTTCACATAAGCTTCACTTTAAATAAGCCATTTCATTAATCATATTTAATGGCTTTTGTAGCCTGTGTTGCCTATTTATCCAGAAAATATACACTAATATCTGCTTATCTTGTACAAATTCTTTGTTGTTGCCCCTTTCCACTGAAAATTCTGCAGTCAATCAACGTAGAACATAGCTTAAAGTGTTAGCCAGTAGGCCCAACCTTAGCGCCGGGCTAATGCTTAGCCCGAGTACCCCTAAAAAATTAATGCCTGCTAATAATTCAAGTGGCGCTGGGTGTACCATAAAGTGTGCTTAAATATTCTAACGCACAATTAATAGAAGGTGCCATAAATATTACGTATACGCAACGTAAATCAGTCGAGATAGTCGGCTAGGTGGGGTTAGAGCCCTTGAAACTTGACTGATTATGCAAACAATTAATCTTTGAAATGTTTATTACTTCATCTAGGACGAGTCCCCAGGGCCAAGTTTGCTTTTGCTCTGATAATAATTTACGTGCCTCTGCAAATTGGTATCTTATGTCTTGATTGACCAGAGAAGCGCCTGCAAATTGGTATCTTTTGTCTTGATTATATTTGATTGTTGACGGTTGTGTGTGTGTGCGTGTGTGTATTTAGTGGTAAGTAACCTGAGTCCTGTCCTCTTACATGGCCACCGGAAGCACGCCATTTTGCAATCACATTAGCCAGGAAGTTGAATGACAGTTGCTGTTGGCTTCAAGCCGGAAATGAAAGCCACGACAATTGCTGAAAAGAACGGCCACGTCAGTCAACTGACCGCAGCATTAAGGCAACATTTGTTTCTCCAAGGAAACTTTTGCTGCCCGAAAAAAATTTCAACAATGCAACACAAATTGCAGTCAAACCGCAGCAGCAAGCGCGGTTTACTTCGTATAGAGAGAGGGAGAAAATGCGAAGCAGATTGGGGGTAGCAGAGCGAGTGAGCGAGTGTTGGTCAGTCCACCACAGTTCACAATAGTTGACCAATGCAATATTTTGACTTGGTCAGCAGAAGAAAAAAAAAAAAAAAAAAAAGTTGTTGTGCTGTAAAGGAGACGCAGTTGACTTTGTGGCAAAGGCAGATGAAAGAAAAAAGATTGGCCCTGGGTCAAAGTGTGAGCATTATTGTCATTTATTATGGTTCATCGTAATTGGTTTTTCAGCTTTAAGAGGGTTGATTTTTTTTTTTTGTCGAAAAGTTTCACTACTTGAAGTTGCAGAGGGGTTTAAAAAATGAGAATTCCAGAAAGGTTGAAAGAAGTAAAAAGTTGAAAAGTATGACAATTTAAAGTTGAATAAAATATAGGGAGAATAATAAAAAGAAACTGGGAAAGTGCTAAAAAGGCGAAAAAGAAAATAAGCAAGACAAAATGGAAACAAAGCCAGACAAAATATAGAAACTAAAGAGAATTAAAGCATCAACAAAGAAAATAATTTATTAGTAAAAACATTAAAAAGGGTAGAAAAAGAATAAAATTAAAAAAAGGGGAGGTTAAAACAATTAACAAAAGTTGGTTAAGCCCGACTGTAATATACTCTGTATCTGCAGTAGCTATTTCGATATGCCGTCGGCATTTGTCATCAGGGCTGTATCACAATAACGCATGAAAACCAAAACACAAAAATTTTAAAATTGATACAAAACAAAAAGTTTACCAAATGATCACATACAGAAGAGCAATTCCGTCGAAACAGACAGCTGCAGAGTTTGAAACTGATTCTGTTTTCTTATTGCTATGGTCAAGAAGGTGTCTGTATATGTGAGCACAGGTTTCTGTGTCCGTTTTGTAGTTCAGTCTTGTTGCAATATGCTCACTAGGCAGGCATATTTTTAAAGTAGCCAAACACAACGACCAAACAACCGATTGGGAGTTGTACAAACAAAAACTAAGTACATACAAAAAAGCTATCAGACGGGCCAAACGTACATCTTGGGCCCTTTTCTTTAGCAATATAGAATCAACCTCTGACGCATCTCGTCTTAGGAAAATCTTGGCAAGTTCACCAGTATCGCCAGGGTTACTGCAAAAAGCAGACGGAACCTGGACTGACTCCAGCGAGGAATCTCTAGACCTTCTATTGTGCACTCACTTTCCTGAATGCTCCATAAACCCACCACAAACCGATGAGTCAACCGACCTAACCGTAACATACAATAAGAATATAGTAACAGCCGCCAAAATTAAATGGGCCATCGACTCGTTCAAACCCTTTAAGTCACCAGGGCCTGATAACGTATTTCCTGCACAATTACAACACACAATTGAGCATACAACAAACTGGCTATATACTACATACGTCAGCTGCCTCAAATTGAACTATATTCCCACTAGTTGAAGGGAAACTAAAGTAGTCTTTATACTGAAGGCTAGCAAACCATCACATGTAAAACCGAATGACTATAGGCCAATCAGCCTATCTTCATTCCTTCTCAAAAACCTTAGAAAGACTTATTGACACCTACCTATAAGGCAGACAATAAACCTTCTTTTAGTACACACGCCTTACCACAACATACGCGTACAGCAAGGGAAGGTCAACAGAAACCGCCCTACACTCCCTAGTCTCAAAGATCGAAAAATCTCTTGAAATAGGAGAGTACTCTCTAGTTGCATTCCTCGACATAGAGGGTGCCTTTAATAACGTCCAACCTAGTGCCATCACCTCTGCCTTGGCAAATGTGGGAGCGGATACGCCTCTGATAGGGTTCATCGATAAATTGCTAACCAGCAGGTCGGTGTACTCGAAACTCGGAGGCGTTACCGCTCGCAAATTTGTTAGTAGAGGTACTCCGCAAGGAGGTGTTCTCTCTCCTCTACTGTGGATCGTAACAGTTAACCAACTGCTTCGTTTGATGGAAGAGGAGGGACACATGGTGGTGGCCTATGCGGACGACATTGCAATTTTTAAATGTGGACTATTCCCACAGACGCTGTGTGACCTCATGCAGACCGGACTGACAACACTAGCTCAGTGGACGACAACTTGCGGTCTGGGAGTAAATCCAGACAAAACGGAACTAGTACTCTTCACCAGGAGATACAAAATTCCAAATCTCATCCCTCCTAAAATCAACGGAGTGAGCCTACATTTTGGGGACAATGCCAAATACTTGGGAGTCGTTCTAGATAGGAAGCTACTCTGGAATGACAACATAACTGACCGCATAAAAAAGGCAACAACTGCTCTTTTCTCATGCAAAAAGGCTATAGGCCGGAAGTGGGGGTTTTCCCCATATATAGTACACTGGCTCTACACAGCCGTGGTACGCCCAATACTTTTATATGGGTCACTAGTATGGTGGCCAGCACTCGGGAAACAATACGTCCTGAACAACCTAAACAAAGTACAGAGAAGTGCTGAAATATGTATGAGCGGCGCGCTCCGAACCACACCAACGGAAGCGCTTAACATCATTTTTCATCTAGTACCACTAGACCTTATAGCAAAACAGATGGCTACCATTACAGCCCTTAGACTTCGAGAATTCGATACCTGGGACGGGGGTATTTCCAGACACTCTACAATACTTAGCCACCAAGCGGGTATACCGTCAAATACGGACTACTGTATACCACGAACGACGTTCGACAAATCCTACGACGTCTACATCCCAAGCCGAAGCGATTGGGAAAACCTTCCTCATAGCAGAGCTAGCGCCATAAATATCTACACAGATGGCTCTAAGCTCGACGAAAAAGTAGGAGGGGGTGTTTTCTCCCCCAACCTAGACCTAAACCTATCGTTCCGCCTTCCTGACCACTGCAGTGTGTACCAAGCAGAGGTGGTAGCCATCCAGGAAGCTGCCACCTACCTCAGCACACTCACAGTCAAGGAAGGAAACGTATTTATCTACTCGGATAGTCAAGCGGCCCTTAAGGCGCTTGACTCACCCACAAATAACTCTAAAACGCTAACTGAATGTCGCTTATCCCTTAACGAGATTGGCCGACACTTCAGTATTCACCTGATATGGGTGCCTGGACACCGAAACATAGATGGAAATGAGTCTGCGGACAAACTGGCCAGACTAGGCACTACCATCGAGCTCCTTTCAGAGAAGAGCACGATAGGGATGCCTATAGCTACCTACAAGCTTCATATAAAAAACGAAACACTACGTCTTGCAAATGACAGGTGGAAAAACCTTTCCTCGTGTTCAGTAGCAAGACTTACGTGGCCAACATTCAATCTAAAACGCACTAACACACTTTTGCGTTACAGAAGGGAACACATAGCACTTCTGGTAGGAGCCCTAACGGGTCACTGTCTCATTGGCAGACACGCAGTACGCCTAGGCGTAGCACACCATGACTTCTGTAGAAGTTGTAAATATGAAGAAGAGGAGGAAACGGTACAACACCTCCTGTGCCACTGCCCCGCTCTGAGTAGGAGGAGACTTAGAACCCTAGGTCAACCTTTCTTTACCAATCTCTCGGAGATGTCCGAGATAGAGATCCCAGCTCTAATACACTTTATTCTGTCCACACAATGGTTCAGTATTGACCCCTCTCGGGATTAAAGGGTTTAACAGGGAATATATGGCATCGCAACGTGCCCATGAGGCCTAAGTGGGAGTGAACTATTTTTCGTTATCACAAATAAAACCAAAAAAAAACAAAATAATTATTACGCCGTCCCCCTTTTTTTTTTTTTTTTTTTTTTTTTCCACCCCCCCCCTTATATTTTTTTTTTTTTTTTTGTTAAAAGAAAAGAAAAAAAAAAAAGTTGGGTTTAAGCGCGAATGGCGTCTAAAGTTTTTATAAATAACTCATACGCATTGTTGCCTATTATAATATATTTTTTTCATTTATAAACATGTTAGCGATGATTTTATTTATAAACTATTCAAATTCGTAAATATTTTATTTCCACAAATGTAGATCCCTTTTTTGAATTTTAAACAATGACAGCAATGGAAATGAACTAATAACTTCGTTTGTAAAAATCTGTATTTGGTGAACATGTCGTATGATTAATATTTTTTAAACTTTAAGACCCTGTCGCGCCCATTTAAAATTAAAATATAATTTTTTGATTTTCACAATTATTAATTATACAACGAATATTAGCTTTGGGAATGCTGAGACCTCCTTTTTCCATTTTGCCGGTTTGGGGACCGCTTTAATGCTCACACTTGAGAAATCTGATGAGTGTCTGCTTTAACCACAGGGGGCCGCAAGAGCTGTTTTTTGGATTGGTGTCTTGGCAAACAATCGGAAAAAGTTGGCGTCAGCGATCTAAAGAATTGGAAATTTGTATTGGCTATATCAGCTGAATAGGAGAACCCATTTCGATGCTTCTTTTTGTATCCGTTGTCTGTTGGTTTCGGATTTTGTTATAAAACTGACTTTGGGCTCTGCCGACTTGCAGAAGACACACAAATACAGCTGTTAATTATATCAGGAGATTCATGAAACAGCTGTACAGTCGACCAGTTTCTTCTGTGGTGTTGTCTGTTCCTGTTTAAAGTTATGAGCCCGCATAAACTTGCTAGTTTGAAAGTCAGTAACATGTAACTAAGCTTAGCGCAGATTACGTTTTCTTGGCTCTTCAGATGACTTGTTTGGGTATCCGAAATTATTTTGTAAAGAAAAAACTGGTGAAAGCATGCTTTAATGTGAGAGCTCACAAAATTGAACACTTTGAGACCAAAAACACTTTCAGTTCTGTTTCTTTTTCAAGGCATTTCAAGACTTCAGATAAATGCTTAAAGATCCTTGAATTCTCAAACTAAATTTCCGTTATTTCTTTTTATTTTAATGTTGCTCCTTTTAAACGTTTGTGCCCAGTTTTGTTTATTTTTTCCCCCTTTTTTTTTTTTTTTTTGTAATTTTCTTGAAGGTAGCTTTTCTCTCCAACTGTGTTTCATTTTACATGATACGCCTTAACTCTTTTTCACTGCGTGTCCCCTGACAGCATTTGGCCATCTTTGTAATCAGTTTTTGCCTTGACTGCTGCTAACCAACCGCAACCCCTACCCTACTCACCCCCCACTGACAACCAGCACATCCCTTGCCTTTTTCTCTCTGTAGAGAGGTAGTCGTTTTTTAAATGCTTCAGCATTGCATAAAATTTGCATATATTTCTCGCATAGTTTATTTAGCGTTCACCATTGTTGTTATTGCCGCTGTGTTTGTCCATTTTCTGCTGCTGCTCGCCCACTGGGTAAACACACACACACACACAGGCTAAATGGCGTACACGCCCCAAAATGTATGCTATCAAAATGGTAGCAGAAAAAGACACGATCGAACGGGCGGCGGCAGGCCTTGGTCATATTATAACTCAATTTCTGCGTGAGTCTTTCGATTTACTACCACAATAACAACAAGAGCATGGACATGAACTGATGCTGATGCAACATTTATATTCATATATGCGGCGTGGAAATGAATCATGGACCTGGCAGGAGCCTTCACCGCAGCAGGAAGCCAATCGATGAGTGAGGGGAGAATGCGCTTTAATTTTTTGTTCCCCACAAGTTTTTCTCTCTACGCAAACGAAAATTTGCATGCTTTTTACGCAAATTAGCATAAGTACACATGAAGGCAGGGCGGAGCCATTCAATGGTCTTTTTTCCCCATCTATTGAATGTCAAAATGCCCCCTTTGGGCTGACAAATTTCAATAACTAAACTGTCCATATTGGTTCATTCAATGAATGTCAATGAATGTCTATTTGCTGCTGCCTTGAGCCATCCATGTCTAAGCCTGCACAGCTAATTGCATTGCAAATTGTAATTAATATCCAATGAGAACTTAATTTGATATTTCTCATCAGTTTGCTGCTTTGATGTGTTCTGATTAAATATCTGAGATTTTGCTATGTAATTAAAAACAGATTGCAATATCTTTAATGCTTGTCTGAAAATTGTTGCATACTTTTGTGCGGTTGGCATCCTGATGCGCCACTTTAACGCGCCACGCCCTCATTCTTATGCTCATCTCTCTCACGTGTGCCAGCTTGGCCCACTCAATTAACTCAACTCTTCAGAGGCGTAGCAGCAGAGTTTGGGGTTGGGGGAGATCATATGTGTGTGTGTATTTGCCTTAACAACTTTCCTGCCGGATCTTCTCCTTTTTTTCTCTCTCTCTGCTGCCTCTCGCATAATTACTTTGACTCGACTTTTACGACCTTTCTATGAATTACTCAAGAAGTGTTGTGAGCACGTCGCCTGTGTGGCTGCCAGGATGCTCATCCTCAAGGCAGTTTATCCTTTTTTTACTGCCTACCTTCGCCTGACTGCCTGTCGTTCCTTTTATTTATTTCTCTTGCTCGTGTTTGCCTGCTAATTTCTTTACTCCCCCAGGGACGCACACAAGGCGTCAGGGGCAATGAGTTGCTTCAACTTTCGCACAATTGCATGCCCTTGCACAGGTAGGCGCAGAGTTGTCAGATTTTTCCCCTTATGGGATTAGACTAGACTCAAAGTGAACATTTTCTATTCAGCAACAGCAAAAGCTTTTAAAATAGAGCTTAAACACTGACTTGGAGTGTGTAAAAATTTAGTTTATCGACCAGAAGTTTTAAGATAAGTCTTTTGCTAGGTGAAAGGTGATGTGGAAACGTCAGTTTGTAAACAAGAGCTTAAAGATAAAGGTGTATTTACACTTGTCTGAATATATGAGAAATAGCCAATTGGAGTCGGATCTTGACAGCCAACTCACAATGAACTGAGGTATTTTTCAGCCATATTATATGAGCTATATAAAGTCGGCAGTTTAAGAACGAGCTTCTCTCATTTTCTGGACTTGTGTGCTCTATATCAAAGCTTAAAGAAGGACACCTACAGCTTAACGCCGAATTTGTATGGATGTGTGCGCTTTAACGACCTTTATGATAATCTAACCATCAACATTAAGCTGGCTCGAGGTCTCGTTATGCTTGCACATAACTCCGAAAAGCGGGAACACAACACACCACAACGGAGGCTAGTTGATCGTACAGCTGTTTCATTGGTATCTCTACCAAATCACCAGCGATCTTATCTATGTATTGATGGTGTGTTTTTATGAATTTTTTTAGTGCTCTTTTTTATTTGTACCGCTTGATGAAGCTTATGTTTCAATTAGCTACAAACCCCGCGTCGACGTATGTAAAGGCGAAGTTTTATGCTTCCATTACTTTTTCAATGTGTACCGCGTCGCGTCGACAATGCTCCGCTCTGCTAAGCTGTTCGTGTACGGGCTCGCTATGAGCTCTGTGCGTTTGATTTTCCAAAGCTGATATGCTGCACTCCGCTCGGCTGTCTGTGAGCGTCGGGGTCACCACTTTCCAATTGAGCTTCGCTTATTTGTGACGTGTTATTAACGATGTATCCGGAAGACCTTTTTTTCAAATTTTGTATTCAGTTCAATAGCTGACAGCAATAAATACAATCTTTTTAAAGCATTATCTTTCTCTAGTGAATATCGGATCTTTAATGTGGTCTGATTTGGCTTATTTGCCTTTATTACAGTGTCCGCCGTGTCGCTATCTACCATACACAAGACACACAGACAGTATAAGCTCGTCGCTGCACTGCTTTGCCAACAATGCCGCCTAGCAAAATGAACTTCGTGTTAGAGGTTACACACACACATACAGGCCTGTTCCCGTTTTCGATTTCGATCAAATCATGCGGAATCGGAATTGTTAAATGTTCTCGCTTCCACAAACCGACTGTGTTATTCGACATTTAACTTCAAAATCCCAATTACCTTCAATCGATCTTCTGGATGGCAAAGAGAAGGTTTCTTAGAAATCAAAACTCTTACCAATTCCGATAAATCGGATTCGGAAACGGAAACAGTCCTGACAGGCAATGCCCAGCAAACATTTTTTATCGCAGAAGATAAGAATGCGATTGTTTCAGCAGGTACTTTAGCAATATCGCATATTTATCACATTCACATTCTCCCTTGTGGAAGAAATGTGCCACTCTGCAACACTTCTTGGAGGTGGGGGAGCGTTTCTTCTGGGAGATACAAAAAGTCTCTTCTCTGGGATCAAAAAGCGTTTCATTTGTGCGCTGTTGCTGCTGGTTGCCTCAATTTATTTGTTGTTCCAAAAAAACCAATTAAACAATCACTTAATTGAAATAACTTTTATTAAATGAAAAAACTTTTACTAATAGTCTCTGCATACTGAGCATATTTTAGAGGAACGCTTGGAATTTAATGATGATGTGAAATTGAAATTTACACTGGCCACATCTAACATCCCACATCTGTCAGTCAATGTCTCAGAAATTACACAAAAATATGAGAAAAATAAATTGGAGAAAAATAAATTGGCATGAAATATTATTCTAACAGGTGGCTCACAGCCTGGTGGATTAACCATAGTCATTAAAGTAGGCCTTTTGGGACCAGTAGGGAAAAACACCTACGGCAAGCTCCACTTCCTACAACTGTCTAACTAACCTTGTTATAACCTTGGCTCCTTTCTTCTCTCTCCCCCCTGACTATAAACACAGCAACTGTTGTAGCAAAATCACCCCGACGAAACTTTTGTGATTTACTTATAGCTTAGTAGGCTTTGTATTGAAATATATTACTCCTCGGTGTCTTTCCATTAAGGAGCCTACATGTTTAGTATTTTCAGGCTTATCCCAAACTAAGACTATTTAGCGGTTTTGCGACATATTTTGCGAATTCTTATGCTCCAGTATCTTTCTTGCTAATTTAATCAGCATCAGATCTCGGGCGTTTTGGTATATGGGCATTGGTATTATCGATGCATTTGCTGCTCGAAATTTCAGAATTAATGTCAATTGGGTCCTCTGCGTAAAAGGTGGAAAGATCTGCATCATGTCC
This sequence comes from Lordiphosa stackelbergi, assembly GCA_018904235.1. Classification (NCBI taxonomy): domain Eukaryota; kingdom Metazoa; phylum Arthropoda; class Insecta; order Diptera; family Drosophilidae; genus Lordiphosa; species Lordiphosa stackelbergi. The sequence continues at coordinate 38,535 of JAEIFU010000899.1, forward strand.
GTAATGGGGCGAGCACCTATCACGATTTTGTCACATGTCATCAATATGGTCCTTATGCTAGCTTCTGTGAAAGGCGTTTTCAATTCTTTTTTCCTGCCGACTTAATATATAAAATAAAAATATTAAATAATGCATGACAAGTTTCTCTGCCACAACTTAATTTCATGAGGAACGTGTGGAATAGAAACATTTTGCTTCAAGATGTTGGATGTTGCTCAGTGGAAAACAGTCTTTTACTCTGCTGGGATTCGAACTCGGTTAATTTGGACTGAAAGAAAACACGACTGACGTTAAAAACGACTGTGCTACGCCGCGCATTTAACGCTAGGCAACTAAAGGGTTACTTGTTTTGAATCTGTCTGAAGGCATTCACCCATAAAGGCTTGCTTGTAATTCTCAAGTTCTTATTTATTTCTCTGCCAATATAACACTGCTCGACAAAATGAGTCGATTTTCCCCCATTGGACCAAACCAACTTTTTCTAAAGTAAATTGACCCGCAGATCACGAAAATCGTGAAAATCCATTTTAAGAAATTCTATCGACGCGTTATCGAGATATTATCGATAAACAGTTTTTTCGATTTTTCCAAAAGTTGCCTCCACTTAAACTCTCATAACTTTTTTTTCTCGGAAAGCTCTAAGCAAATTTTTAAAGAAAATACTTGGCCGAACAGTTTGTTCTCGGACAAAATTGAGCTGGGATCTGTGCTGTTAGAGCTATGGGCTCAAATAAAGAAAAAAATTATTTTATTTTTGCTAAATTTCAAAATTTATGAAATTAAAACGCTTGTAGATTCATAACTGTTCAAAATTGTCATGTTTTTTTAATTGGACAGTAAAAAATATTCAATTTACTTTAAAATAAGACCTCACATACAGAAATCGGACATAAGGTGGATTTTTTATGAATTTTTTTTAGGTGAAATAGACAAAACTATAGTTTTCTTCAGATGCCGCTGGGGAATCATGTCATGTTATGTTCAGTTTTTTTTTAAAAATTCGATACCTTATGTGTTTTGTTTCTGTAAATCGCCAAACTATCAGCAGACTTTCATCTCAAACTATCGCCAAACTCACTTTTTGACGAAAGAGATAAGAAACCAGACAAAATGTTTGCAGGGTGTGTTTTTGCCGATCTTTGCTCTATTATTGCTTTTCCGCTTTATTATTGCAAAAACCATATATTTTATATATGATTAGTTTTAAAAAACAGTTTTTGTTACGTTGGAACAATAATTCGCAGATATTGATTCGCTTAGTGAAATGAATTTCCTCTAAACCATGGTATTGCATTTTCATCGTATTCTCATCTCTCTTTGGAAAAAATTGGGTTAAGAAAGCGTTTTTTCCTAGACATATCAAAAATTCTCCTCTGCTGTATAAGAATGTAATCTCTTCAGAGGACTAAGAAAGCATTTCTTCCTGGAGACAAGAAAACTGATCTTGTGGTGTATAACAAAATCTATTTTCGAGAAATACAAAAAAAAATTAATATATCTGAAAGGTCAGACAGAGCATGTTTATTTTTGAAACGCCTTCTTATTTAAGGCCTGATTCCAGATGACATTAAAATCAATTTTTATGTTGAAGTTCACATGAATAGAAACACTTTTGAACTGTTTCGAAATCTGAATGCTATAGCAAAGCAGTCTTATTTGAATGAAGTATTGTGCCGAAATAAAAATTTATGTCATCTGGAATCAGGCCTTTAGGATAGGTTGAGTATGCTAGGGACAATAAATTGTTCCTAAACTTAGGCCAAGTAATGCCCATTTCGACACCATATGTTCCGTATTTAAAACGAGGGCGATTGCTCTCGACTTTGTGAGGAGGGTAAAAATGTTTAGTGAAGATGGGAACAAGCCTTCTTAATCCTACTTCACACCTTTTAACTCCCCGCAATTAAAGAAAAACCTCATATCTGACACAATTTTGTAGGTAGCATCAAAGACACTACATATGATCCAATGTCAGCTCCCAAGAATAATCTTTTTTTGTTTCACATGCGTCATCTATAATATCTATAAATCTTTGGTAGCAATTACGAATCTTGGACAGCATTATTCCACGATCCACCATCTTGGCCTGGTGAAGGGCAATACCACACACAGTTCGTTTGGCGCCACTTTTAAAAGTCATTAGTGGCAAACTTTGGCAGTTACAGGTCTATCTTACAGTCAAACTTAGACGACTTTATTATTGTGTTGTCTGCATTTTAATCATACATTTTTTCAAAGTTTGAAAGTTAATCCGGCTCGAGGTCACATTATGTTTGCAATTTCCAATTTTGAAAAAACGTCATATCTCCCACAGTAGTGTAGATAGATGATTCGTTCCTTCTAGAGATAGTTAGTCATTAGCAATATGTATCAATTTGCCGAAGAAATGATAAAGATCGGATGAGCGGTTCTCTAGTTATGAGCAAATAAGTGAATCACCCCCACCCTTGCACAACCTACGCTGCACAATCTTAGAGAGAGAGAGAGAGAGAGAGAGTAGAGAGAGAGAGAGAGATGAGGAGAGAGAGAGAGAGAAACTTAGAGATGAGCGCAGCAGCAGCACTGCATACAGCTCCTACTCTAGGTACAGAGTATATTATAGTCGGGCTTGACCGACTTTCTCACTTGTTTTCGATTTCGAAAAGATTTATTTTGGTTCGGGTTAAAACCGTTTTTGAATTTCGTGTTACTTCTTAAAATTTTGAATAATTTTAAATTTTGCTTTACTTTTAACTCTTTTTCTTCTTCTTTAACTGCACAAACCCCAAGCACTAAGCCTGCAACATTTGACCCCTGTTAAGAAATCAAAAAAGGAAAAAAAGTGTTGTACAAAAATTTCAATTTGCTGTTAAGATAATCTTACAAAAAAAGTGTTTTGCCAAATTAAAATTGTTTATTTTTTTCTTCTACATTTTTACCTTTTAAAATGCGCATCATCATCTTTTCTTATCAGTTTTTAATTTCCTTCAGAATCCTTTGCAACCCTGACATCGCCTTAGCCGTCTCCCACTGGCCTTTTTACATTTCTTCTGTGTGTGTGTGTGTACTTGTACACAGTGAGTTGGCCGAGAACATTATCTTTGTTAGCTTTTTAGCCTAACGACCGACGCAACATTGCCACCTACGCGTTGTTGCTGCTCTGCCCTTCATCCTTCAGGTCTGGTCTCAATGCATTGTTAAACAGAATTTATGCGCTCAGCTGCTGCCGCACACTAACGATACTTTCTGCTACATTTTGCCTTGGCCAACTGTTCTTACCATTACGTTTATAATTGTCTTGTGCAACTTCTGGTGGCGTCGTCCTCACCCAAGTCGTTACCTGGCCGAGTGGTGGGGCCACTCTTTACGTATTTCAGTGTTTGTTCTCCTTCTCTCTTTGCTTTCGCTTACCTAAGAGTTAACGGGTTGGAGTGCTGCCCTCTTACCCACATCCTTAACGATTTTCAGGCTCATTGGCTAACTGTTGATTTTGTTGTCATGTCTGTCTCTCTCTGCGACACACATTTTCTTTTTTCGTTTCGTCTTGTTTACATTTTCATGCTCGAATTGGTTCTTGTGCTTTTAGTAATTTCCAGCTTTGTCTTCCTCTTCGTCTTTTCGTGCTTTGCTTTTGACCAGCGAAGCCAACTTCAAACACACACATTAAGCGGGCTTCGACTTTGGACTTTTGTTAAGCAGCGCCCACTCCCCTCCCCCACTCTGCTTCCTGTTTCCTCTGCTTTCATCGCCTGCCTTTGTGTGCCACATAAATTTGGTTTAAGTTGTATCTCCTCGCTGACTCTGTGGCTCCTGCTGGACCTGCTTTCCTTTCATGTAGCTGCTTTGTTTTGTTTTGTGCTCATTTTCAATTTGAACATTTTAATGTTGCGGTCATAAAATTCTTTTTATTGGTTGTAAAACTCACTTCAGGGGGAGGAAATACAAAAAAGAAAAAATTAGCAGCCTCTTGGCTTGCCAATGGCCACTTAAGCTCGGCGTTAAGGTGCGTTAGAAATAACAAAAACAAAAAGAAACAGCCACAACGAGTTGCGTGTTTTATGTTTTTCAGAGACTTAATAAATTCGACTTATATACGACGCGTCGGTAATTTGCATTTCAAATTTAATTAAAATACAAATTGGGGAAATGGAAAGAGAGAGAAGACCACCACACAGGACCAACAAATTGAAACTGAAATGTTCTTTAAAAATTATTTCACTATTTTGTTAGTTAAGCAGCATGAAATGTTGCGAAAAGTTTTGTTTGCACAAATCGCTGCTTATTTTAAGTACAGTTTATAACAAAGTTATGCTGTACTTAAAGCTTTCAATGCGCTTTGTGAAGGTGCTCCAAAATGAATGAATAAAGAAGAAAAACCAAGTGTTATAAAGGTATTAGAGAGCGTTGCTGAGATATATTAACTTTTAAACCCATTTTAACATTGCATGTGTGTGTGTAGACATTGACACGAAGTTCATTTTACACTGCGTTGTTGTTGGCGAAAGCAGCGCATTTTGACTGTTTTTACAACTTCAAGGGGGTTGGACCGTGTGATGGTTTCAAAAAATCGAAAAACTAAAAACGCCGTAAATTAGAGGAGACAAAGGATTACCAACTATTTTTTTTCTAAAATTTTTTTTCAGATCAGCAGAAAATTTTCTAGAATTATTTAAACTTTGAAAAAAAAATCGATTTTTATCAAGAAACAACCACATTTTCCATATTCAAATCCAAAAATTTCTATCTTATGAGCAAAATCAAAACTTTGTGCTTGGTTTTTCTGAATCGTTATTCAATTCAGCTTACATTAAAACAAATTTGGTTGGAATGGGACACTTAATGTGGCCACAGGACCAACAAATTTCTATTATTTGAATTCAGCGACCAAAAATACATATGGAAAGCTTTCTATCTTCTCTGTGGCAAAACTTGACCTTCTTTTGTGAACTTGTGTAATCAAACTAGCAGGCCAAATTAGTTTGTCCAACAGATTTTTACTTGAACCGTTTGACAAATCAAGTTTTCGATAAGTTTGTGTGCAGTCTGAACGCAATAAACTCTTTTTCAAACTGTTATCGCATTTGCCGAGTTTGATCTTGCATGTCAAATGTAAGAACAAACTTTGGCAAACTTGTGATGATTGACCGAGTATTTTAATTGCTAGGACTGTTGTAAATCAGTTTGGGTATCTAATTTGAATAAGAATTAGCATAATGGTGTAAGATAAAGTAAAATAGTACAGTTTTGTTATTAAATTGTCAGGGCTGCATGGGTATCACTTAATTTTGGAATGCGTCCGATACCAATTATTCAAAATAAAATTATGGGAGCAAATGATTGGGTAGATAATGTCGAATAGTTCGAAGGAAAGTTTGTGGAAGCGGAGTTGCGGGAAAGTGGACAAATCTCCGAACCAAATGACATACAAATGCGTCCAGAGCAAAGGGAAAATCCGGACAAGGATTGGAGAAGGCGACTTCTTGGAGGTATTTCGGTGTGCTGAAGGGTCTCAGCTAAAATGAGCGTTTTGTTTTTGGAATGCAAAGAATAAACCCATTTTTTTGCTTCCAGTCACCTTTTTTTAGTGGGACAATTCAATTAGCCAGACATAAATGTATCGCACCGAGTCGATAATTCGACAGCGGCTATCGACATACCACATTGGTTTCTGTGAAACACAAATTTACCGCACAGCGACATTGCGATAAAAATTTATTAATTTAATTTAAATTATTTAAAAAAAAAAAAAAAAAATAAATTTAAATTTGTTAAAAAGGAAATTGTAAGAAAATAAAAGGAGAGGAAAAGATTAAAAAAAAAAAAAACAAAGAACAACCCAAATTTGAACGAGAATTTTTAAACACAAATCGTTGACAAACTGTACTTGACCATTAGATTCACTTAGTTGGGATTTACAGCGGAAGTAAGAAAAACGTTCGAAGTGTCTAGTACAGTTACTCGTCATTTGACCGACCGTATATGACTAAGGGTTTGTCCGGAAAGTAATAGGACTGATTTTCTTCCGCCGCGACTGTACTTCGAGCGTGCGCGCACCGACTGGATTCGGTAGAGGGCGTTCCTAGCTAACGAACGAGCGGCTGGTCAGTTGTCTCCGAGCACCTGGAGAGTCAGGACAGGCATTTTCGCGCGACGTGTTTCTGTGAGTGGTGCAAGCCGGCAAGAGGTACGCGATTAAATTCTGTGTGAAACTCGGTAAATCTGCGACAGAGACGTTTGATATGATCAAGCAGGCTTACCCAGATGTTGCTTTAGCAAGAAGTGGTGTGTTTCGGTGGCACCAGGCCTTTTGGAGGGCCGGGAAGAGGTCGCCGATGAAGACCGTGCTGGAAGACCTTCGACTTCGACAAACACCGACAATGTGACTCGTGTGCGCAAAGTTTTGAACTCAGACCGTCGACTAAGTATTCGTTTAATTGCCCAGATGTTAAATTTACCAAAATCTGTGGTTCATGACATTGTGACGGAGCATTTGAACATGCGCAAGGTGTGCGCGAAGATGGTCCCAAAAGTGAACTTGAAAAGTGACTTCTTGTGAACAGCTACCTGACCAAGGCCGGCATCCCAACGCTTCCGCAGCCGCCCTACAGCCCAGATGTGGCCCCCCCGGACTTTTTTTTGTTTCCTCGCCTGAAAAGGCCGATGAAAGGCAAGCATTTTGAGACGACAGAGGGGATCCAAGCAGCATGCACCGCGGCTCTCAAGGCTATTCCGGAGAATGCCTTCCGTGACGCCTTCAAATGCTTGGAAATCCCCCCATCAAGAGCAGGCCTATTTTGAAAGTTTTATAACGATTGGCTAGTCTGCTGTCTGTGTGAATACTGTAACTAATGCCAAATTTGAAATGTGGACGACACGAACCCTCACGGTTATCGTTATTTTGTAAACGATTTAAGCTCAGAAAATCGTTGGTTTAGATACTGAAGATACTGAACAGGTAATTTTTTTTGAGTCTAGTTGTTTCTCTCGAGATGTGGGTCCCGAGCAAAAAGTCTTACTTAGAATAGTTTAAAACCCCAATCAAAGTGCTTGCTTCTTATGCTGAATGTTAAGTTGTTGCACTTTGAATTCCGGAACCTGTACCGCGTTACAATGTTTTAGGTTTATATTTCGGTCTTTTCGGTTCCAAGAATAACGGTTCTCGAATACCGGTATGCAAAGAATTAAAAATCTGGGATACGGTTTCGGTTCTGCTTCTGAATTTTAATCGGTTCTAACGGTTCCGGTTCTGGTTCCGGTTGGATTCCCTGCTTCCACAACTTTTAAGATATCAATCTCTGCATCAAAACTCACATTTATATGCCCAACATCTGTTATGTCTAAAATTTTCATAAAGATCGGTTAATAAATAGCGGAGTTATAAGAATACCACATTTGTCATATATTTGGGCTTGAGGCCTGTTAATAAAAATGTATTGCCTACTTTTTGGTTTCGTTTCGTTTCTTAAGAGCCACAAATTTTGGCATTTATTTGGGGGCAGCATGCGCTGTTTTCTAATATTATGTTAATAAGTTAACAATTATTTCTCCCGCTGCGCAAAGGGTATATCGAATTCGGAAAGGGCCGACCTAAACTTACTTTTGCTTCGACACTGACTACTAAGATTTTCTAAGCAAAAGTTTAAGCAACAGTCAAAATAATAAGAAAATTGTTTAAGTTTAAATTTCAAATTTATTAATAAAATTGCAGAATTTGTCAAACAATTTGAAATGCCAGATAACAGCAACAGAAAAATCCGTTTTCCCTTCAATGAATATTTAATTGAGCTATCCATGGTGCCCCACCAATTCACCTCAACTGATGGCACCTTTAGAAATAGCTTCATGATTCCTTCTTTTTTTTTTTTTGCATGCTGCCTGCTGTGTCTCTGTCGCTCTGTGACGGTTCGTTGCCTCAATTAAGTGTTAATGGTAATATTTTATTGCCGTCATCCAACAGCAGCATCTACATCTATATCTACATTTCCATTTCCATCTTCGTCTGTCTTCTGGCTCATTTCCATTTTCCTCACATTTCTGACACTAGCGCCCGCCGGAAATGTCTCAACACAGGCCAAATAGCCAAACACAATCTTTCTCTCTTTCCATTTCACTTTTCCCGCTTTTTCATTGGCAGGCAAAGTAGCACCACATTGTTGCATGCTTCGTTCGGTCACTTTCTCACAAATTTTTACAATTAGATTTTCGCTTTTTTTCTATGTATTTATAATGTCTCTTCGCTCGGAATTCATGCATATTTGATGATGCCTGTGCGATTTTTCCATTTTGATAATTTGTTGTATGGTAATTTATATGTTAGTTGAGTGCGGGGCGTGTGCAGCACACGCGAATGAAATTGAAAATGAAAATGAAAATTTCCCAACATTTGTTTGTGCGTCAATTGAGGATTCAAAAGTGCCGAAATTTATGTTGAAAGCCGCTGCTAATTCTCAAGGGTTTGCTAACAACTAACGGTACACTGCAGAGAGAAGGGGTGTGGCCAAGGCAAGACAGCAGCAGTTTCTTGCACTCAGTGGCTGGCCCTTCCCTAAAGGGCTTTCTTTCTGTCTCTCTCTCTGTGTGTTTCTTTGGCATTGAGCGACCTTCCTTCTTCTTGCTTTGCAGCAGCCAAAAAGTGTTGCAAATTACACCAAACCGGTTTTAATGGGCTTTGAACGGGTTTTGTATTGGGTTTGTTCGTTTGCTTGCCCTCCAGAAATGGGTCAATAAGAAATTCAAATGCTAAAAAAAAACAACACAGAACAAGAATTGAAGGGAAAAATTGCAAGGGGAATGAACTGCGTTTGGTTAGTTCAATGACTTTGAGTTGAAAAGAGCATGTTAAACTGTGGAGCAAGCTGTACCTTTAATTTAATAATTTAATTTGTTTTGTTAATGATATTTTCATTGTTTTGGACCATAAAATGGCAAAAATGAAACAGACAAAAGCCGGCCATATAAAATGTTGATATTAGAACTAAGCACACATTATTATTAATGTTTAATGCGCTTTCCTTCCGCCCACCTCCCCTAACCATTTTATGAGGTAAAATTTTTATCAGAGCCTTTGGACGTTGATGGACCTGGGGAAAGCGGCTTATAATGTTTGCCCCGCACACGGTTGCGCTGAGATTCTTCTCTCGCATTGTGGCTGCTCTGCTGATTTAATATTTAGCACGCCTGCCCCAATTCTCCCGGACGCCTTAGTAAAATTTTAATGCGCTTTTGATGATGGCCATAAAATGGACAAACAAAATGCATGGCATCGCCCCCCTGGAAAAAGGGGGAAGGCGTGGCGGCTACTGCATGCGAATCTCTGCTCTAGATAAAATATTAATTTATTTTGTTTTTTTTTTTTTATCTCGCTGGTCTTGTCGTGCGGCGCGCCAAACAAGTTATAGTTGTGGCTCATAAAATTTTACGTACTATGTCCGAAGAGCTCAGCTCGTATTTTTAAACAACCATTCTCTCACCCCTCCGGTTTTGCTCTGCTCTTGGTTTATTAATATTTCCATTTTGATGCAGTTTATTTACTTTTGGTTTTTATTTCACGCCATTTATTTTCTTATGCTTTAGTTGCCTCTCTTTTTGTTATTTCAACTTTTTTATTAGAATATTTCCAGAAAGTTGTATGTTATTAATTTTTGGTTTATAAACAGACTGAAAGCTTGGATGCCCTCCAGGGTGAATTATAATAATGCCACAAAGAGTTGCGTCATTCGTTTCAAAATCCCCACAGAGTTTGCTTAATCACCAACGCTTTGCACAAACCATGCCTCCTTCGCTGTCATTCACATGCACTTAATGCTCTCCAATTACCCATGGACATTGTGCCTATATATATATATATGCTCTGACCACTGACTGACGACTAATGATATGAAAATCTCGCACGCACAAACGGCGACAATTCATCAGACAGTTCCCGAGTCCAGGGACTCAGGACACACGCCGTCGCCACATTCATCCAATAAGCTGCTCTCATTAACAAGAAATCATTTTTTTTGTGTATACCCTGTAGCAAGGATATAAAGGGTATGCTGAAAAGCATAATCACAATTACAAAATAGGAAAAAAACCCGTTTATTTCCCGTTGCTGTGCCTTACAAAAACAATTGTGCTGCTAGGGCTAATAGTTATTATTGTTTTGATATCTTTCTTTTAACAAAATTCCCCCCTTATAATTAGTTTTAAACCAGTTTTTATCTTCTTTGAACCGTCTTTCCACTTTGGATCTGATTTAATCTGTTTTCAACTCCATATTAACATCTACCTACCAAATTTCCAGTTCATAGCTTTAATAGATTTTTGAGATATGGTTTTGAACCTCTTTAAAACCGGTTCAAAAACGTGTATGTACCGAAAAGAAACTGCACAATTTGTTTCATTTGTAATTTAAAAATTAAACTAGTTTTCAAAAATAAAAAAATTAAATGATCCATTTCTACTGAAATTAAAATCGATTTCAAAAATTTTTTTTATCAGGGGTGCCACAGAAACCTCTTCCAACCAAATTCCAACCGAATTCCAATTCTTAAGTGCCACAGAAATTTCTTTTGGTTGGTTTCAAACCTCTAATTGTTTTGTAAGGCAGATTTGGCAAAAGCTCTTTTCTCACTAGCGCCTTTTGTCGAAGTGGCGCCCTCTACATGACAGCTAGTGGATTAAGGGATAAAAACTAACACCTCATGTTTGGCGCCAACAAATTTTTAAATTTTGCATTATGTTGGTGGAGAATGCGACTTAAAATTGAATTATTTTTTAAAAATGCATCATAAAACATATAACACAATCAAAAATGTTCAGTTTATCATTAAATTAACCCACATCTAAAATAAGGGAAATTTTTTGGCGAGAGATTCAGCCCTGTTTTTAGAGATGGAACATCAATTGGAACATCTGGTGCTCCAACTAGATTTTCTTATTAGAAAATGAAATCTCTAGAAGTTCTGTGGCACCAACGAATTTTTCGAGAGATTTACAAACCAACCGTCGGCAAAAATCTCTGAGATCTGTGGCACCTCCGCATATCTCCGTTAAAAAAAATTTTTTTCATTTTTTGGTAGGTGTATTTTTACATTTTACGCCATTTCTCCCTTTTTAATAATCATCAGATGGAGATAATCAAGATATGAATCGAAAGCTTATTTCATTGCTTATTATTCCATTGTTTTCAAATCGAATTTGTAGTTTGAAGGCAATAACCAAGAATATTTAAAACAAAAATCCAAGTTTGGCCGAAATTGCAAGAAGTTTCATTTTTATTTGCCTAGAAATTATATAAAAAAAATTCACAAAAATTATTTATATTTTTTCTACTTAAGAACCGCCTTTTTACTAAGAAAATAAGGTATTGGTGAGGAAAATCTGTGTATACATAACGAAGATGGATCAAATTGGTTCAAGGGGTTATGTTGACTTTCCGACTTGCCCTTATTCAAAGATTTTTCTTAGGGAAGCAGGATTAGTTGACGTTCATAGCTTAAGGAACCGTATGCTCTTATTCTACCGCACACCCTATAACACACCGTGGTATTATAAGAAACGATTGAGATTATCTTTTCTATTTTTTCCGCTCGTCACATCCGGCTCGAAGGACCAAAATGTTTGTAGTAGGCTGGATTATCAGTGGAAGGAATTTCATAAGCTTGGGCTAGTGGTTTAATGTTATAAACTTCACTCTTTATTGTTGTAGGAGAAAGATCGGACTGAGCGCTTTAAGTTCTCAGAATAGACTGACCGTATTCACCAGCTTAAAACTAGATTAAACCTACATTCCCGATTAAATTTTGTTCTATATTATACTTCTTACCTGAAAAACGAGCAAAATATATAACTCTCTCCCAATTCCAAGCTCACATTTTACATTTTATCAGAGTCATGGCTCTATAGTTATATACAAGATCTTCGAAACTGTTTTTGACTCAGATAAAAATAGCACTTCATATTAATAAAGTTCATATCTTTAAAAATTTTTGAGTAATAATTCTGAACCACTTTTAAACCCCTTAGAAACGGATTTGAAACATGTTTTTTTAAATATAAAAAATTAAAGAAATTCTACAGAATGACACAAAATACAATGAAACACAAATTTTTGACCCAAATTTGAAATTTTTGGCCCAAATTTGACATTTTTTGACTAAATTTTAATTTTTGAGGAACCTATTTATAGAAAAGTAAAAATTATTTAATATTATAAAATTATTACCAATTTCGGAAACAATAAAACGAACTATGGTCGAGTAAAAGCAAATCTAACAAATCAGAGGAATAGCTACAACGCATCGACACACACACACAAACAGTAGAGTGTGTGGAGAGAAAAAAAGAGAAAAAGAAGAATAATGTCTGCCTAGTCCACCGGTCCAGCTCGGACCTACTTCATCGAACGCTAGCCAGTCACTGAAAAGCTGTTTTCTCTCCAAATTTGTTCGCTGGTTCAAAGGAATGAGACTTGGCACATAAACTTCCAATTGATAGAACCTAGACGGATCGTATTCTTTAGCTTTTCCTAATAACAGTCATGAAATTGATCTTAGATTTAGCCTCAAAGATTCTATCTTTAGAAACTCGTAGCACTTTTTAAGCACGGCTACTAGGTCATTGAGTTATGGATATTGTCAGCAACTTTTCGAAAACAAGACACGCACAACACTACAAAGGAGGCTGGTTGACAGTATAACGCTATTTCATTGAATACCAATTTCCCAATCTGTTCAGCTAGTCTGCGTCTGTCGCACCCCTTTAAGAAACATTTTTTGTTTAATTTCGAGAAAATCGTTAGACGCATTGTATTTTCTAAAACTTTATACATACATACAAACAAACATCCATAACTTAATGACCTAGAGCCTGCCTAAAAAATTCTACGATTTTCAATCAAAATCACTAAAACAATCACTTTATTGAAACTTATGTCAATTTCCAGAAAATCTTGTCGTCGAGCTTGTCTCTTAAATGTCTCCCTGCGTCTGACTGAGTGGCGGCTTTGTTGACTTCGCTCAATGATTGCGCTATTTACAATAATTGCAGACATTTTGTGCGCCATCGAGCCAAGTCTCCTCTGCATCTCCGTGTCCTCTCTCCAGTGACTTTTGCTGGACCCACGCAAATCTCATTAAATGCAGCTTCATTGCCGACAAGCGAATTGTAAAATGTCACTACGAATGAAAATGAAGGCAAAATATATTTTCTCTTACTTCGGACTTCCTTCCACTTGCGTTGGCCAAGAAGTGAAATGCATAACTATAAAGCGCAGTGTGCACAGAAAAACTAATTAGAAAACTTTTTGTGGTTGCGGGGACTTGGTCGACGGAAGTGAGTGTTAAGTGTGTGCGAAGTGGGAGAGCCGCAAAAGCAGCAGCGGCATTAATAATTAAGTAATAGTAATACACACACACACACACACACACTTTAATGTGACGGACGGAAAGTGTGTACCAGGCGGCAAAGCGGGATTATAAAGAACTGGCTCATAACGAGGGAACACAGCATGTGCCAACTATAAAACTATGCTTATGATGATGATGATGATGATGTTGTTGATGTTGGCTTAGATGCTGTCTTGCCAGCACAGTTTATGATGCATTAAACTAGCAGCAGTTTTTCAGTGAAATCCTACAGCCAAAATTAAAAGTGCTGTAAAAATTCAGAAAACTAAAGATTTCAAAGCTTTTAAAATTTTAAATTGAAACATGTTTAATTTTGGTATGGAAGATTTTAGTAGGACTAGAATTGGATTTCAGCTTCACGTGAGGCTGACGTCAGCATATTTTGTGTTGTTGTTTTAGCGGGCGTCCCAGGGGGAGAGGAGTGCAAATGGGTGGAAAGAGAAGGGAAACTGTGGGGAAAGTGGAGGTGAGTAAACAGTGACTTGACAGTGACTAAACAGTGACTTGACAGTGACTTAACAGTGACTTAACAGTGACTTGACAGTGACTTAACAGTGACTTAACAGTGACTTACTCAACAGTGACTAAACAGTGACTAAACAGTGACTAAACAGTGACTTAACAGTGACTTAACAGTGACTTAACAGTGACTTAACAGTGACTTGACAGTGTCTTGACAGTTACTCAACATTGACTAAGCAGTGACTTGACAGTGACTAATCAGTGACTTGACAGTGACTTGACAGTGACTTAACAGTGACTTGACAGTGACTTAACAGTGACTTGACAGTGACTTAACAGTGACTTGACAGTGTCTTGACAGTTACTCAACAGTGACTAAGCAGTGACTTGACAGTGACTAATCAGTGACTTGACAGTGACTAAACAGTGACTTGACAGTGACTTAACAGTGACTTAACAGTGACTTAACAGTGACTTAACAGTGACTTGACAGTGTCTTGACAGTTACTCAACAGTGACTAAGCAGTGACTTGACAGTGACTAATCAGTGACTTGACAGTGACTTAAACAGTGACCTTACAGTGACTTAACAGTGAGTTAACAGTGACTCGACAGTGACTTGACTAAGCAGTGACTTGAGAGTGACTTATCACTGACTTGACAGTGACTAAACAGTCCATAAACAGCTCTTAAACTTAGATTCATGTTTCACATCAAAGCCTCGTGATTGTTCTCGACAGTCACACCTATTTTTTTTAATACTCGGGGAATAATCCACATATAGGACTTAAAATAAACGCTAACAAATAGTTTTCATACACACCTCGTTTTAGCCAACTTAAAGCCTACATTTAAGGACTTTATAATTTTTATTTAAATTTCCATATGCAAATTTATGTAAACATAAAACCACACTTATAAATTCAATTAAAATTTAATTTACAAACAATTTTAATACCTTATTAATACAGCTTTTTAACGTTAAAATTTGCATAGATTCCAAACACAATCCCTCACACTTTACTGCTATTATTCCACTTAATCAAGTAGCGCTCACCCACTGGGTAAAGGGAAGGGGGGCTGAAGGAATTGGTAAAATGCGAAAAATTCATGCGCAGACTTATCGATGAATTTCATGAATATCAAATAAATTTTGTTAGGCTCTCTCACAGCTTTGTTTAACAAAATTGCCAAAGACAAAAAGCTGCTTTCGACACGACGCCTCGCCCCTTTCCACCCCCTCCGTTCGTCACGCTCCAAACTTGAACAAATTGAACATTTAACCCATTATAGCATGACAAGCCCCTAAGCAGCTCCCCCAGAATTGTTCTTGAATATTTTGCCAGGGCCTGTCAAATGAATAAATAGAAGTTAACAACACAAAACTTGCGCCGGAAGCAGCTTAAATTTTCCATAAATTTCCATGCCAACGGCCATTGCTCATTATAATTTTCCATCAATTTCTTCACTAGTAGTAGAGAAAGCCTTTTGACACGCTTCTGTGTATTTGCTTGTTTTTGGGATCTTTTCTGCACACTCGAAACTCATTAACTTAATTTTTGAAAATTTATGAATGTTAATTGGAAAATTTTCTTTTGGCCAAAAGTGCTTATTAAATTATGCTAATGAGTTCTTGTCAGGGAAACGCACCAAAATGCGAAATTCCAATTACTCACAGGAATAAATGGGATAACCGAAAATTACAAACGAAATTGTCAACACACACAATGGTCAGGCAAATGGAGCGGTGAATGGCAGAGGATAGACAAAAGGGGTGGGGGAGTGGGTATGTGTGCATCATGTGAGTCTATTCATTTCAATTTGGATAGCAGTTCTCTCTCTCTCTCTCTCTACTACCGCTTATCAATTTGTCATGACAATGCACTCGGTATCTGAAACTCAACGAGCATTGCCTACTTTTAGGCAGTTGGCCAGCAGATGCAGGTACAGGCATGAACATATGAATAGCACAAATGAGAGACACATTTTTTCAATTGGAAATCAGTCAAAACCAAGTCCAAATGTTCACAAAAAGGCTGAAAGTAAAAAAATAGTTAGCCTCGGAGAAGATGAAAAAGGAAAACAAAATGACATTTCAGCTATTACCTATTTAAAAATAGTTTTAAAGGAATTTAAACAGTGTTTGGTTTAATACTTCATTTAGAAGCCTCATTATTAGGCTTTCTTTTTCAGATTGTGTCGTTTGTCTAAAGTGTAAACAACATAAGGTATGGTCCCACAGGCAAATAATTTGCGCAAATATTTTAAAATATTTGCCCATTTTGTTGCCCTGCCCGTCAGTGGGGAACACCAAATAGTTTGCTCACAAATATTTGCCAAGTAGGCTTTGCCTATGTTTGTGCACCAATAATTTGAAGCAAATATTTGCCTAATGGGCCGGCACTCGTCTGACGACTTATTGAATCGCGAAATAGTATCAAAGAGGATAAAAATATGAATAATCAAAAAAACTTTATGCCCAAGCAAATAAAAAATCATGCCAGCATTAATGCATAAGCGCAATTCGCAGCTAAAGGCAACCGCTAACTGCTTAAGAAACTGCTTTTCAAGGGTACAAATGACCACACATAACTACATTACCATGATTTTGACAATACCGAACCGCGATAAATACCATGGAAGAACAATGTTAAAGAATATAGTCAAGATCATAAAGAATGTTTCAAACCACTTTCCGTGACTGACAAATCATCAAATCGCGGAAAAAGACCGTTGCGGATTAAAAATATAATAATGTCAAACAAATTACGAAATCATGTCAGGATTAATGCATGCAATTAAATTTGCAGCTGAAGGATCTGCATGGTAATAACCGCTAAGTGCTTAAGAAACTGATTTCAAAGGCCACGAAAGACCATGTACCATGGCCATGAGAACACTGAATGACTGATTATGACAACACTAAGCCACGATAATTACTGATAGTGAAGATCTTATTTAACATATATCAATCCAAAAAATCACTCTGTACTTCAGAATACAACTGTCCATTATACTGAAACAGTGTCCAATTGCTTGCCAAGATGCAGCAAAACAACTTCATAGCTCAAACCATTATTGAAAAGACAAACAATCCCACAAAGCTCGCTGCAGTCGAGTTCCTCTACCTACCAGGAAATATGAATATGTCACAAAATGTTCTAGTAGACGCAAAGGCCAAAAATGCTCCAACAGAAGGTCACTTTATAGTATTAAACTGCAGTCTAAAGGATTCAATCTGTAAAATCTTCAGAGCCGTAAAGGATGACTGGGATAAGGAGTACGCCGACTTCGTTGCAAGTAAACCAAAAGGATTCTGGGATTTATTTCCATCTACGCTAAACAAACCATGGTTCAACACGAAAAACTGCAATTTAAAAGCAAAAGATTTCAAGTTAATAAATAAAAATAAATGCGTTCGATACGTGCAACGATTACGATAACGCCACAAACATAATTTTCCCTTGCCAAAAACACTAAGCGACACGACCACATTTCTCATTTTATGACAAAATTTACACCTTCTTTAAACAGGAGAAAATAGACGCATTCCAATCGCAACACACGGAAGATTGGAGCCTCCTATCGCAACTCATTTGAGAGCTTTAAAGCCATGGCCTAACCCACACACTGCGGGGTACCAATAAATATGCAGCTCCGCAGCATAAAATCATTAGGCAGTTATTTTTGTAATTGTTCATGCCTATGCCTTTTCTGTTGTGTTATTTCAAAAAAATTATATTATTTGCTCAAACAAATCAGCCTACTTGATTTATAAATTTAGTAGATTGGGCAAAGAAATGTATAATAAAATTTGCCCCCACTGTGTGAACACTAACGCAAATCATTTGCGGAGGGGAAATATTTGCGCAAATTTTTTAAGAGCAAATATTTGCTCATGTGGGAACACCAAATTTATTTTACGCAAACATTTATAGTTCAAGGCCAACTTTGTTTGCACAATGTGTTCAAATTTTGTTTGCCTGTGGGACCTTAGCTATAGTTCATAGTCAACTTTTGTGCAAACAAAATAAAATTTGCGTGAAAGTTTACTTTACGACAAAAAGGAAAGGAACTTTTGCTTTGTATTATGACTGCTGATGAAAAATGGGGTTATTACGATAACCCTAAGCCGAATATTTACGGTGACAAGGTCATGCTCTGTATTTAGTGGAACCAATTGGGCGTGGTGTATTATGAGCTGCTACAACTCTACCGATCTTAATTAATGAGTTTGAGTAAAACGGCTGACATTTTTTTTGACTGCCTCGGACTAAAACCTTGGCTTATTTTAGTTTCATCGATCCAAAACCATTTTTGTTTGCCCTATTTGCATGTCCATGGCTGTATTTAAGTGAAGACAATACGGAAGTCCATTAATTAAGCCAGACCATTTGGTTTGCAAAACTGAGCGTTAGGTCTTTTAATTAACCAAACTGAAAAACAACAAATTTAAAACAAAACTCTTCTCTTCTTTCCTTTCAGGATGTCTTGCACAAAATCTGTAATCCACATGGCCAAGTGCTGCGCATTGTCATATTCAAAAAGAATGGCGTTCAGGCCATGGTTGAGTTCGATAGTCTCGATGCGGCCACAAGGGCGCGTGAAAATCTCAATGGCGCTGATATCTATGCCGGCTGTTGCACATTGAAAATTGATTATGCCAAGGTAAGCATATCAATTTATCCACGTCACAACAAATAATCCTATTTATTCTTATTCTTAGCCTGAAAAATTGAATGTGTATAAGAATGAGCCCGACACCAGCTGGGACTATACGCTGAGCACAGGTGAGCTACTACCAAGTGCGTTCACATTTTTTACTACCTTTTCTTAATAGTCGATAAGTCAAATTGCACCAACACAACATTTGACACTTCATTCAAAACACACACACACACAAGCGCTCACCACAACTCTAAATGCTTTTTGTGTCACCTAAGAAAAAAGAAGGAAAAACCATACAATTGGCGTTCCAATTAGTTAGTTTTAGTTGACAACTTTTGAGTTTTTAACTTGATGCAAAAAACAAAAAACTTTTTTTAATTGCCTCCATTAAAGAAAAATTGTTTGCATAATTATTTCAGTTAGGTTGTAAAAGTTATTAAAATCATGGATGGGACTTTTCGTACACGAAACATTCAACGCTTACACTTGAACTTTTATTCTTTTGTTTATAAATATTTACAATCATCTAACCCTAAACTCATATAAACGATATTTTAATTATGACCGTAAGGGCCAATTTTTCATCTTTACAAATTACAGAGTAAATTTTAACTCTATCTAAAACATAGTCACTAATTAGAAGATGAGAAATTGGTTCCAAATACTCTTAATACTAAATTTTCTTTATGTCAAAGGGAAGAATTTTTATTCTTAAAGTTTTTGTTTGTGAAATTTTAAATTGATACAGGAGTAAAGAACTTTTGAATTTTTTTCGAGAGCTTCTCAATAAGCCTAAACACATATTTTCACTCAGCTCAGCACGCATCAAAGACAGAAAAAAAAGAAGCTAAGCTGCTCTCTAGCAACCGACCTGTACGATAATTACTATTCCACATACTGTCGAAGCAATTGCTTTTCCGAACGGATTTTTAACTGTTTCTAGAGCAGGGTTCTCCAAGAAGAGTGTCCGAAAATGTGAGAATGTCTCTCTATAACACACAGTGAAGCATGACTTCGGCATGCATTCGTTTGGAATTGGCGAGCATGTTCGTGCCCCAGGGGCTATCGCTGGGGAACTTTGTTCTAGAGCGAAGCTCTAAAGGAGGACTAAAATTAACAAAATTTTGTCTAAGACTCTTTGGGTACGCCTTTGTCTTTGTAAAGTCAGTCGATTTTACCAAGTGCTGTGTTGTGTGTGTACTGCGTACCGAGTATCTAACACTGAGTATCTAGTACCGAGTACTGAGTATCGATTACTGAGCATCGAGTATCGAGCTCTTAGTATCCAGTACTGAGAGTCTAGTACTGAGTATCTAGTACTAAGTATCGAGAACTGAGAATCGGGTTCTTTTGATTGAGTATCGAGTACTGACAAGTCATAGTACTGAGTATCGAGTATCAATCGAACTGAGAATCCTTGAGTACTTGAGTATTTTGATTAGTACTAGAGAGTATCGAAAACTGAGAATCGAGTTCTTAGTACAATGCAGTAGTAATTTATCGACTCAGAGAATCGCGATACTGAGTATCAAAAAGTGAACAGAATGACTCTTTGAGTACTGAGTACTCCGAATAAAATGAGTACTGAGTATATGAGATCGAAAGTCTTGAGTATCTAGTACTAAGTATCGAGAACTGAGAATCGAGTTCTTGAGTACCGAGTAGCTAGTACTATCTAGTAGAGTATCGGGTACTGAGTATCAAAAAGTTGAGTAAAGAATGCAGAGTTTTGAGTACTGAGTATCGAGTGCTGAGTATAGAGTACTGAGTAGTTGAGTATCGAGTACTGAGTATCAAGTACAGAGACTAGTGTTCCTGAGTATTAACTACTTGAGTTTAGTGATGACTATGATACTGACTATCTAGGAGAGTATCCGGTTCTGAGTATCATTATCGTATGAGTATGATTATAGAAAATTGAGTATCGAATACGGGGTTTTGAGTGCTGAGTATAGACTATCGAGTTCCTGATTATCGAGTACTGAGTATATAGTACTTAGTATCGAGTACTGAGAATCGTGTTTTCCCATCTAGAATCGAGTACTGACAGTCTAGTACTGAGTATCAAGTACTAAGTATCGATTTATTGAGTATCGAGTACTGAGAGTCTAGTACTGAGTATCTAGTACTAAGTATCGAGAACTGAGAATCGAGTTCTTGAGTCTAGTACTAAGTATCGAGTACTGAGTATCAAAACTTAAAGTATGCAGAGTTTTGAGTACTGAGTATCGAGTGCTGAGTATAGAGTACTCAGTAGTTGAGTATCGAGTACTGAGTATCTAGTACTAAGTATCGAGAACTGAGAATCGAGTTCTTGAGTACCGAGTAGCTAGTACTATCTAGTAGAGTATCGGGTACTGAGTATCAAAAAGTTGAGTAAAGAATGCAGAGTTTTGAGTGCTGAGTATAGAGTACTGAGTAGTTGAGTATCGAGTACTGAGTATCAAGTACAGAGACTAGTGTTCCTGAGTATCAAGTTCTTGAGTATAGTGATGACTATGATACGGACTATCTAGTAGAGTATCCGGTTCTGAGTATCATTATCGTATGAGTATGATTATAGAAAATTGAGTATCGAATACGGGGTTTTGAGTGCTGAGTATAGACTATCGAGTTCCTGATTATCGAGTACTGAGTATATAGTACTTAGTATCGAGTACTGAGAATCGAGTTTTCCCATCTAGAAGAGTATCGGGTATTGATTATCGAGTATTGAGTATTGAGTACTGAGTATCAAATCATAATTATCGAGCTTTGAATATCGAATACTGAGTATCGTCTACTGAGTATCGAATACTGAGTATCAAATCATGATTATCGAGCTTTGAATATCGAATACTGAGTATCGCTTACTGAGTATCAAGCTTCGCTCGTACCGGGCGTCCCAAACCCACCCACTCTTTTTTTTTCATCTTTCCCTTATCTGACTTTGTCAAAGTGTCAATAATTTGCTCTTCAAATTTTCTACAATTTTGTGCTCAAGAATTTTTTTTTCAAATGTTTACTTGGCAAACTGGCTTTAAGCCCACAGCTTACCACACATGTCGTATACTCAATGGCTGCTCCATGTCATAATAATTGCCAGAGAGCTGCAACTGACACAAACTGCAACACACATGAAACATTAATGATACTCGAGCGCGTCAAAGCCAACCAACGAGCAATGAGTCCACGCCCCCGCACACCTGGCAGACCGGGGCAGACAAATGGCACCTGTTTGCTGGCAGTTTCTCCTGCCCTCGCCAGGCTGTCGCTGCTCTTATGACAGGTGACAAAGTTGCGAGCGTTAAATGCCATTTTGAATATTTTTTTATATTTCACTTTGAATCAAAATAAAAAAAAATACAAATTAAATGCGGCAGACGTTGAGGCGACATTGTTGACATTGCTTGGACAATTTGTAGTAACATCAAAAGGCCGACAAACTGACACAACACTGATCCTGTCCAGGCCAACGCACTGCAAAGTGTCAACGCCACAACACACAGGAAAGAGTGGGCTGGCCGTTTTTGGACGACCAAGTGGCCAAAGCCACAGTATCTCAGACTACCAGCCATGTGTTTTTTTTTTTTTTTTCAGGGGCAGACAAAGTTTGGCTGTTCCATTCCATGTCCACTGCATTTATCTGCCTTGTCGGATTGCTGTTCCCGCTGCTGTTGTTGTTGTTGTTGTTTGCACTGCATTTGCATGGCAAGCAGACGAGACCAAAAGTCTGCCACATCCCGAACTCTTGGCTGTGCTGCACTCTGTTTGTTTTTGCCACAAACGAATGGACCTCAACTGAGCAAGTGGTGGTGGTGCAACCATTTGCCAGCTCTCCTCTATCAATGAATGGGAAAAAGCTGAATGAGTAACCCATTAACGCCGGCTCCCTTGTTAGTGGGAGAAAAAGGTTGAAACTTACTGGAGGATGCCATAATGACACTCATATTCCGCTCACAAAAAATTCAGCCCCCTATCTCTACCCATAGTCCGTGCAGGGGTGGTGCGTTTTTCGCACCCGTCGGCGTTAGTGAGTACAATTTTATTACTGAAAAAGTTTTTATGAAATAGATGAATTGTTAAGGAAAATACATGGAATAGGTTGAAGTTTAAGTTAAATTTATTTATGGTATTCTGAGAAACATTTAGGGTGCACTGCCACTTTGCACTGGGCACAATAGTAGATGGTGTGCGAGGCACAGTGGCGACAGCGAATTCGCTTTGTCTCCTTCTCAATGTTGTGCCCAACATTATCCAGTTTCAATCGTTTTTGAGCTGGTGTGTCTTGAGATTTGGGACCACGGTGATATGCCACTTCCTCACTTTGCAGCAACGAATCTGTCACAATGTTACGGAACTCGAATTGTCCCATCTTCTTGAATTGCTATATGGAGCCATTCTTATATTTCGTTAAGTTTTAGCGCTGGTGACTACGATTATCGCAAAAGAGCTTCCAAGCATTGATCATTGCAGCATCGAAATAAATTGTCGCCGTTGTCATTGTCGGCGTCCGGGTTATCAACGTGCATTTCGACGGAACCACAAATTTCAGTTTTGTTAGGTCCAGCATTATCATATAACATGTGGTCGTCCGGGACATCTTCTTTCATGTAGTCCAGATTATCCGGCGGCTAGGGCCGATGCGTTCGAAAATTGTTTTTGAGGCGCGATTTCACCATCATAAGACCATTCGTTCTCAGTTATAAGTTCCACTTCACGAACTGATAATCCTTTCCCTCTCGAAGTAAAATTTGAACACTGCTAAATTTCAAACTGAATACACGAAAAAGCACGGTCACTATCGAAATCCCAATTACAACTGACTGATGCGCAATCGAAATCCCAATTACAACTGGAAGCGCTATTTTATCGTTCGCACATATGGATCACCAAAAAAGTTTCTCTTAGTAAAAATGTACTCATTAGCGCCGACGGGTGCGAAAACGCACAGCATGTACCTGTGCCAAGACGTATATATGCACAAATTTGAAATTAATATGAGTTAAATATAGGGCAGAGGGCTACCGATCCCTATCATTACATATTTTTTAATTATTTTTTTTCTATATGTTTCAACTGTATAATAGGGTTTTTTTTTGCATGTCGGAAAACCTGCACCTGGCGATGCGTTTATCATCAAGTAGATGGCGTCGTATGAAAAAACAGTCCAGGTCAAATATGTAAGCCCATTCATCTATTATCCATAGCAAAAGACAGAAAAGCGATATCAATTACGAAACATTTTCTAAGAATTTTCAAAAACACCTCTTTTTTTGGTGCGTTTTCGCACCCGTCGGCGTTAATGGGTTAATATGACTTTATTTGTATTGTGATGGCTTAGCAGTGGCCAGCGCTCGCCTTCGCTATTGGCCTGATGTGGCCCGAGCGCTATAGGCTATTTCTTCTTCCCGGCGGACACACACCTACAAATTTCTTGTAGTTTTTCTTCTTCTTCTTCTTTGTTGGCCATTACAACCGTTCGACGGTCTGGGCCTCTGCAAGTAATGCTCTCCAGTCGCTTCTGTTCCGTGCGAGCTGGCACCAGTTGGTCACACCAAGCTTGGCAATGTCTGCCCGCACCTGGTCATCCCATCTTAGTCGAGGTCTCCCCTGCTTGCCTCTTCCTCCATAGTCAGCCGCCTTCGAATAATAAGCTTTCCTTACTGGAGCTTCTTCGTCCATCCTGGTGACATGTCCTAACCAGCGCAGCCGCTGTTGCTTTATGCGCTTGACCAGACAGGTGTCCCCATAGAGCTCATACAGTTCGTCATTATTTCGAATGCGGAAATCATCGCCAACTTTTAAAGGTCCATAAATCCTCCGAAGAATCTTTCGTTCAAACACGCCAATCGCCGCTTCATCCGCTGCTGTCATTGTCCATGCTTCTGCGCCGTATTGCAGGACTGGGATGATAAGCGACTTGTATAGGGCTAATTTTGTTCTTCGCTTGAGGTCTCTGCTCTTGAGCTCCCTACTTAGCCCGTAGTAGCATCGGTTTGCAAGAGTGATCCTTCGTCGGATTTCCAGACTGATGTTGTTGTCGCTGGTTATCGTCGTTCCGAGGTAAACAAAATCCTCTACAACTTTAAAGTTGTATTCTCCCATTGTAACAGATTGTCCAAGACGCAAGGACTTTTTGTCCGCGGATACAAGGTATTTCGTCTTGTCCTCATTTACCGCTAAACCCATCAGTTCCGACTGCCTCTCAATCTCTGAAAACGCCCTGCTTACCGCCCGTTCGTTTTTGCCGATGATGTCGATATCATCGGCATATGCGAGTAGCATTAGATCTTTTATAAATAAAGGCGCCCGTTCTGTTGGCATGTGGGCACCGGCGCAGTATATATTCCATCAGTAGATTGAAGAAGTCACACGATAAGGTATCGCCCTGCCTAAAACCTCTCTTGGTATCAAATGGTTCGGAACAGGTTCTTTCCTATTTTGACGGCGAAGCTTTGTGTACTTCTCAATCGTCATCATGCAAAGACGAACGTACTTTTGCTGGCATACCAATCTTCTCTTTGGGTAGACAAGGCTTAAAAAACCTTGTAGTTGTTCTTGCTTAAAATATATTTTGTGCATTTGTATTTCATTCCACGCGGCCGTAAGTTCATTCTGGGCACCCCTGATCTAGAATTTTGTGTACACCGCCCTAACACCGCATTAAAATATTTAAGAAATGCTTAACAACGCATTTCTGTATCGTAAATGCAGCCAAGCACCGCATTTTAATATCGTAAATGTGGCCAAACACTGCATTTCAATATCGTAAATGCCGCCTAACTTTTTCTCTTTGGATTGCACACACGCCAAGAGATTGAGAGAAGCTTAGTTTGGACCGTTTGGGGCTGTAAAGCCAATTTTACATTTTTACAAATGCCGCCTAACACCGCATTTCATGATCGTCAACATCGCTTTTTAATAAAGTTTTGTTACGAATTGTCTGAATACTTTTAACATAGTTTTCAACCTCCATTAAGCAATGTGCTTCTACATTTTATTATTGGTCTTCTAATAGATCCATTAAGATACTTAGCAAACAGCTCACTGACAGGTTCTTTTTAATTTAAACTGACATTTCTCACATATTTTTTTTAGCAGAATTTTCTACTTAAATGATTGCGCTGCTTTTGCTGCTTACGATATATAAAGTTATTTATTTAGCGGTTTTTACAATATTTAAATGATTTCAATGCGTTGCCAAATTACTGCTATTTCAAAAATACTTCTACTTCAATTAGTGAACTTTTACCTTGTGTCATAATTGTCCCTCTTTGTCAAATTCCAAACTTTATTATGCAGCTTGCCCCACAAAAATCTGACCTTTGGCGTTTTGAAAGCTACCCGCTCTCTATCAAATGGAGGAAATGAAAAAAGCAATCAATAATATTCATTAAAATTGTAGCAAATGACAATCACCTTGCTTTAGTGGCTAAACAAGACCGTTGCACAGTGGCTCCTTGGCTTTCGCTAAACAGGACCAAACTTTACAATGCAGATGCCAGATTTTTCTTTGACTCACTGTGCCACTGTGTCCTCATCAATTTTGCATGACTTTATTGTCTTAACAGCAATAACAAGAAGCTGTAACAAACGTAAGAAGAAAAGTGTACCGTAGCAAGTTAAATATAAAGTGGGAAAATGCAAACATAATATTTGCATAAGATTTTTCACCTTCTACTTTTACTCCTTGGGTCCCTGCTAGGACAATCGATACAAAATGCCAGCAGGTGAACAAGAACGTGGTTTGTCGTCCTGACCTCGCCTTGCCTTGCCTTGGGTAAACAAAATTCACCCCTCTTCCGCTGTATTTTTGGCCACAAAACTGGGGCTTGGGCGCTGACTAAAGTACTAAGGAAGTTGACTTGAGGATTCCCAGCTCAGACTTCATCAAGTGCAGACCGAAAATTTGTATTTGCATTTGCATATTATTCAGCGTGCACTTTTTTTTTTTTTTTGGTTTTTATCTATGCGCCGCGTTTTGTTAATTTTCTACCCATTTTGTTCTCGTCATCCTGCTGCTACTTGCCTTCGTTTAGATGGATTCATGCTCATCAGTAGTCGCATTTGCCTTCGTGTTGTCACGCGATGTGTACTGTTACTGCTGCGGTGGCCCACCCCGTTGTTCTTATTTGGCTGCAAATTGTTTTTTTCTGCTTCATTGTCGTCTGTCTCTGGGCCACGCCGTTTGGCTGGATGGCTGGCGGTTGGAGGTAGTGCTCTTTTTTGGCTCAAGGACGTTCGATTTTTGTTTTTTTTTCTGTTGTTACTTGACAAACTTACGTGCATTTTTATACCAGGTTTACGAAATGCGCTCTTTCCTTTTCGGTAGACTGATGCAAAGTGACAGTTTCGTTTTGCCGGTTAGTTTGTCTGTTTGTTAATTGGGTTTGTGTTGAGCAATGACTTCCCCTTTTCTTTTTTTTTGTCTAGTTTTGTGAATGTTTTAGCTGTTAAAATTGATTAGACACACATGACACTGACAATGGTGCAGCAAATTGGAAAAAGTTGTAGATTACACTCACACTTTTTTCGGATGGCAGATTTAGTTATTTGCTCTTAAGGAAAAAGAAAGAGCAAGGAAAAAGTGTCTTGAGTAGCAAGATTTATTCCAGCAAACCCTTGGAACTGGATTGCTTAGATCGGTCCTTCGATCCGGATCATTTATTGGGCCTTTTATTTTCAATACACTTTCCGATTTGGAAAAGTTTCAGCTTTAGTAACCTCTAATCGAGTTCGGATACTGTCATTCTAGTGACAGAACAAAATAACTTGGTTGATCTGCTTTGAACAGAAATCCAGTTGAATGGCTTATTGACGGTCCCCTCTATACAAATCATAAAATTGAGGCAGCACTTGATCAAACAACTGTCAAAATTTACGCACCTCTATACAAAACAAGTATTTCGCCTTAAAAACTGGTTTTGTTTCATTCGGTCCTTCGAGCCGGACCATTAACAGGTTTTTTTAATTGCATGAGTTTCTTCCCGCCTAACTAAAAGTCAAGTAATTCGGCTTTAAGAAAAAGCTACATCAACCCAACCCCTCAAAACTGGTTTTGGTGGATTCGGTCCTTCGAGCCGGACCATTAACGGGTCCTTTTAATTGGTTGACCTTCTTCCTACTTGTCTATAAATCAAGTATTTCGGCTTAAAAAAGGCCTACATCAACCAAATCACTCAAAACCGGTTTTGGTGTATTCGGTCCTTCGAGCCGGACCATTAACGGGTCCTTTTAATAGGTTGACCTTCTTCCTACTTGTCTATAAATCAAGTATTTTGGCTTAAATAAAGCCTGCAGCAACCAAATCACTCAAAAACAGTTTTAGTGTATTCGGTCCTTCGAGCCGGACCATTAACGGGCCCTTTTAATAGGTTGACCTTCTTTCTACTTGTCTATAAATACAGTATTTTGGCTTAAAAAAGCCAGCAACAAAACTCCATCTCCTTCGCCCGCTTTAATAGGTTGCCCTTCTTTCTACTTGTCTATAAATACAGTATTTTGGCTTAAAAAAAGCCTACAGCAACCAAATCACTCAAAACCGGTTTTGGTGTATTCGGTCCTTCGAGCCGGACCACAAACGGGTCCTTTTAATAGGTTGACCTTCTTTCTACTTGTCTATAAATCCAGTATTTCGGCTTAAAAAAAGCCTACAGCAACCAAATCACTCAAAACCGGTTTTGTTGTATTCGGTCCTTCGAGCCGGACCATTAACAGATTCTTTAAATCTAGAAAAAATTTTGTTTAAATAACCTTTGGGCCCATTTAGATACTCTTCCAGTTTCGTTAACTTCTTATCAATTCTTGTCAACCGAAAGAGCTCTAAAATAACATATATACCCACCATATCCCAAAGAGACCCCCTCTCCAAACTGTCTTTACTACCCAAAAGTATGCTATAATTAACCACAAAATGCTAGAAAACAGCCCACAAAAGTACTTTTATACGCCCACCCCCTTCCCCAAGCGGAATGACTGTCATTATTTGTTTTATTTATTTATATGCCTGGCAACCGAAAAGGGCACGTGAAAAAGTAGGTAAAGGCAAGGTACAAAAACAAGGAAAAACGAAAAGCCAAATGTCATAAAAAGCAACTCGTTACGAAAGTGCATTAAAAAAACCACAGAAAAATAGCACAAGTTTGTATCGTAAAACATGACAAAACTATTTTATGATTAAATTATGCACATGTCCTCCATTCCTTTCTCCTTAATGTTGTTGTTCTTGTTGTTTTCCCTAAGGACCCCGAAGACAAAGACAAAATAGAAGGTGCTGTTCATGGTGTACCTTGTTAAAACAATCGAATTAAATGGGCATAAATTATTCATAAACAAACTGTGGCACATCTCCATATATGCATATCCCTATGGCAACTCTAAGGATACACTCAAACATAAGGGTTGCAACTCTGTACGCAGTGATTTCAATTATGTGTAAACTCTTATTGCGATCCACAAAATTTTTTATTTAAATAACAATCGAAGACAGTTTTCCCCCTTGCCGACTGCTTATCCTAAATCAACATAGCTAGCTGTGCTTGCCCGCCTTGGGTTGTTTATTTTTATGACACAACCATTTCTACAAGTGCGTGTGAGTGTGTGTGTGTGTGTGGGTGGGGGGTGTGTGTCCTTCGGCCTGGCTGCCTGCTGATTATTTTCATTTTATCTTGAGCCTTGCGCCATTTCGGACCCACAATTTGTTTTTACTGGCTACCATATGCTGGATCTCCTTTCGTCCACCCCCCCTGGCATAATAATGCATCGTAATTATAACGGTTTGTTTTTCAGCGTGGCTTATTTTATGTTTTAAGCCACAGAAACTTCATTGTAATCAGTGTGAATAATTCGTTTTTATGGCCTTCTCTGTGTCTCTGATATGGGCATTTTATTTGCAACTGCTTTTGGCCGCCTCGACGCTCATTTAGAACCAATTAAAATGGCTTTTGTGTGCAGGCATCTAGCTACCCACATAACAGTCTAGAATGGGAGCGACACTTAAGGGTTTGACATACATTTTTTTTTTGTACAGGAGCCGCCTTTTTACTCTCCCCAGTTGGTCATTTTCTAATCTGTGTACGACATGACTTTTGTTTTACCCAAGGTTTAATGTGCCGCATCAAAAGTATTTAAAGTTTTTAGATTTGTACTTAAAACTACAAACTTATAAAAGGTTTGGGTATGATGATTGAATTTTTGGGATTGAATACATTAAAGTCGATAAGCGGGAGAAAAATTGCAGCATTTTGAACTTAAATCATGAATGCTTGATGTCAAAGTAGAGTAAAGTACTGTATTTGTTGATTTATGAGTTTTGAACGCTTTACTCTATATATTCTGCTTGCTCTCTCCGTTCAGTTATTTATACTCACTTAGGGTGCGCGCACACATGCAGCTGAAAGATGAGCAGAAGGCAGAACTTAAGCCTAATCTGGACTAATAACCACAACGAGCTATGCTCTTTAAAATTCAGTCGAAGGCTTAGCTTTGCAGAATCAATTAAGCATGTTTGTTCATGTTCAGCGGTCAGTTTATTTTTCAGTGGCAAGTGTGCGTGCGTTCTTGCGCACGAATTCAGACTGAATTCAAGAACAAAATTTAGGAAAAATATAAATTACTAGCTGAACCCGCCGCGACTTTGTCCGCGTCCAAGACTTTAAGAAATTGTGTGGTTTTATCCTGTAGACAGTTTCGAGTTCCCCGTCATCCCGTCCTAAAGGACCAAACCAAATTTTCTATTCGCTCGAAAATTCCGGAATTATATGTTAGTCCCTGCTAGTCAAGTGGATGCTGAAAACATACCTATATGAAGACAGTGCATTTCAGAGCAGCATCAGCACTCTTTAATTATAATTCAATTCAAATTGGCTTTCCCGTTTTACCCCACCCCCTCTTCACCCGCTCACCACTCTTTCCCAACCCTCCTTTCCATCTTCCACCGCTCTCCACTCTTTCCTCTCCCCCTCATTATAACACAGGTAGCAGCTGTCATCTGTCTCAGAGAGCCAAGAGATGCATGGCAAATTTGTAATACACACATGCCTTATTTGTGTGAGTGTGGGACGATCCCTCTCATGTTCACTCTCTCTCGCGCTTTTAGCAAAACAGCTTATCATGTATGTGTTCCATACAAACTTTTCTTTGGCTTTTTGACCCATTTCGCGGACAAATTTTCCAAATTTTCTTTCTTAGTGCGCGCCTGCTTAACTAAACGAAGGTCTAAACCAAATCTTAGATCTGTAGGATAAGCAGTTTTGGCTGTGGGTTGATGATATGTCAGTCAGTCGGGCGTACAGATTTATAAGTATAGATTTTAAGGGCTCTTTCTCGTATCAAATTATTGGTTCTTCCCTTTTGTACTGAATCACTTGTTTATTGGGTGCAGTGGAAAGTGAACGGTCACACTTTTTTGTCACACCCATCTTCAAACTTTTACTTTTAAATTGATGTTAGCCGGCTCGAGGTCAGGTAGACACAACTATTTCCAGACCTCTAGCCAACTAACATCAATTTACAATTAGAAAGGTGAAATTGATTTGCTGTGATCTTAATTTTACGTAGAATTTGAAAGCCACAGTTTTCAAAAGCCTTTTCATGCTTAGCTTCGCATTTGCCGCCAGTAAACAATTGAGGTCAATATCAATTTGATATGGGCTGGTTAATTTGATATTTTTACAAATATCATTTTTTTATATCATTTCTAAACAATAACGTTTCACTTTAACCGAAAATAATATCAATTTGTCAAATGATATTAGAAAAGATTAAACGAATATTTTTTTTATTTTCGAAACTCTCACAATGGGAAAGAAATGTATAGAAAACGCGAAAATGAAAGAGACAGATAGAGTTGCAAATCGAAACTTCAAGCAACGTAAAGAAATGTATAAGTAGGCTCACAGCCATGTGTCCAAACGCATGCCTGATAGCTTAGTGCGGTAAGATGCCATGCCAATTTGTGACGTGCAGGTGGTCCCGAGTTCGATCCCCAGTCAAGGCGGGGGGTCAAGAAATTATAAATTCGTTCTTTTTCTGTTTCTATAAAACAATAAAAATAGTACTTAGCTAAAAACAAAACTTAGTAGTTATTGAATTGCCATTTGTAATTTAATTTTTTTTTGTGTAATAATGAAATTATAAAATATCAAATTAATCTTAAAAATATGATTTTGATATGTCGAAAATTTTTTTTTTTTTTTTAAAATTTTATTTTGTCATATCGATGTTTTATTGATGTGAAAAATATAATATTGAGCCCCAGATCATACCATTTTTTTTTTTTTCTGTTTCATAAAATTAGTCGTGTTTTGTTAATTGCTTTAAATGCTGCATAAGGCTTTTCTAAAGGATCAATAACTCGTGGTCACTATCGAAAATAAGATATTAGTTCCAACCTGGTCCATTGCTTAATAGCAAGGTCCCTCAAAAGAAGGAGAGGACAGAAAATGTGTACATGCTTTTTTGGCAGTGTTATTTGGATGGGATTGTCTTGCAACGCTGACTGCGACGGACTTTCAGACATTCAGCAGTGTTGGGTTTTTCATGAGTGAGTTAATTAAATTGAGTTGTTCATTTAACTGAACAAGTGAGCATGTTCTTCTTCAGTTGCTCATGTTTGTTCAGTGTGAGTTGTTCAGTTGTTCTTGCTCAGTCAGTTTATTCACTCCTGCTCATTCAATTGTTCACTGCTATATTTAGTTACTAGTTCATTGTGACCTGTTCAGTGACTTTTCACTTAGTTAGCGTTTCTATTTTCTTTCGTTTCTCAATGTATGGCCACACTGTTTTAAACAACATACTGGTGTGTCCGAATCGTTTTTTATTACCAATTCCGGATAAAATAGTATCTAAAATACAAAGATAACAATTTGTTCGAATGATCGTCACCATGCCTTGGGGTCGATTAAGTCAACTGAGCAACCGAACAACTAAACAAGTTAAGAACTGAGTAACTGAACAAGTGAACAATTGATCAACTTAGAAACTGAACAACTGAGCAATTTGATAGAGTTGACTCACTTTAAAAATAAAAGAACAAGTAAACATGTTCAGTGAAATGAACAACATTTATCCAACACTAACATTCAGTGAGAAATGACTTCGGCAAGCATTCGCCTCTTATACGTGCGAACTACCAAAAGCGCTCGGCCCACAGGGGCTATGGCTGGTGAGCTCTGCTTTATAGAACCTTAAAGCATTTGTATTTCTCTTACAGAGGACGTGTCCTACCAGGACCACCTTTTATATTTCTAGCCTTGGCTTCTTTAAGTGTGACCAGCTTTGATTGGCTTCAAAATACTATGAAAAATTCCATAAAAATTTTTAAATTTTAATTTTTAGGGACCGAAACAGAAAAAAATCAGGTTCATATAGAATGTTAACAATTGAGAGTGTCTCTTGTCTGTTTAAACAATCGGTTGTATAAATTGAAATTCTTAAATTCTAAGATATTAACCCAAATAATGTTCATAACCCTTCTTTAGTAGATTCAAGTTTCAAACATTTGCTTACATGACATTTCTGTTTGCTTGATTAGATTTTAAGATAAAGCCTTTATCACACACAATCATTCACGACACACACACACACACACGCACACTATTGAATCGAAAACCTAGATAATACTTTAAATTCTATAACTAAGCCTATATATACTGAACTCTGCTTAAAAAACTTTTGAAAACAAATCCCAAAAACAGAAAATTTTATAAATATTTGTGAAAAAAGTAAAAGAAATTGTATAATTTTATTTAAAAATCCAGTCAACACACATTTAACCAAAAAAAAAAGAAAACAGCACAGCAACAACCACAAAGAACAACAGCAACAACACTACAACAACACTCGAAAAAATATAACTTACTCTTACTAAACAATTAACCCACCAAACAACAATTTTGATGATTGCTAACAAAATATACATGAAAACACTGGGTGTAATATAAAACAAGAAACCACCACAACAACAACATCAAGCCAGCAACAACAACAACAACAACAACATGCAGCAACAAAGCCTGAACGAATTCTGAATAACTTTTAACAAGCAACAACAACTACAACAACAAATTCAAATAAGTGCAGCAACAACAACAACAACTACAACAATAACATTTAAAAACCACGCAGCTTTTTCTAGCACCAAAAAAAAAAAAAAAAGAAATCAAAGGAAACTTGCCGCGCCTATCCAAAAACCACTAACCCCCAAGAAAACCAAATCAAAACTTTCTAACTAAATTTTTTAATTTATTTTTTTCGTTTTTTTTTCTTTTTTTAATTTCTTACACGGATAAAGCTCTCCCCCCTGCCCCCGCTCAGCCTGCCTGCCAAAAATCCAACTACTAATAATTTTATGAGTAAAAAAAAAAAACCAAAACTAAAACTCTTTGCAACTCTTTACTACCTTTTTGTTGTGTGTATGTGTGTGTACGTCTCTGTGTGCCGTATAAGTTCCAGAACAGAAATAAACCCATTAAAATATATATGAATGTGTGTGTGTATATATATGTAGAATCATGTATATATATATATATATCTATATATTCTCCTACTACAACAACAACTACAACTACAACAGCTACAACAACAACAGAATGCAACTAAAAAAAAAAAAGAATGCACCAAAAAAAAAAAAATCAAGAAAAGTCCAATTCAATTTTATGCAATCTATACCAAAATATATATCCCAAAAAAAAAATTCAAAAACCAGGATAAATTTATAAGCAAAAAAAAAATGAACTCTTTTGGGCAGGACCAAAGCATCACAACAACAACAACAACAAAAACTCGCAATAACCCAGAAAAAAACAACAAATTCTTGCAAAAAAAAAAATCTCACTGTCTCTCTCTCTCACTCTCACAACCAACCAACCAATCAACACCTATCTACTATCTATCTCTATCTCGCTTGTGTTTGTCTGTGTGCAGGGATGCATGGCACGGGCAGCGACGATCTCGACGATGACCACATTGCATCCAGAATTGTTGTTGCTGGACTTGATGATCTAGATAAAGATGTGGAGTTGGAAATGGATACAAGAATGGAGCAGCACGGCAGCGATTTAATACCCACTACTACTACTACTACTACTACTACTACTATTGCTACTACCACTACTACTATTGCTACTACTACTGCCACTACAACCCCAATTAGTAGTCGTTATAGATCGTACAATTTGAACAGATCCTTGAAATGTTTACCCGAAGCCGGCTGAGCTATCAAAGTTTTTGAATTTAATTGCATAAAACTGAAAACTATCGGATTATATCGGAGATATATATATACAAAATGTTGCCAATTGTGGTTGTTGCTGTGCCAGGATGTGTTGACCAACAAAAAGAAAAACAAGAAAAACAAGAAAAAGAGAGCTCGAACGTTTTAAACCCTGAATATATATATTTATGATATATTATTTTTGTTCTCTATAAATCATTATATTACCATGAACCACAAGCTTGATTTTAATAATTTTATTTGAATTCGAAACAAAACATTCTACCATTGGGATCTGTTCAAAGTTATGTGACCATATATAATAGCCTACATATCTATATATATACTCGTGTGTATTATTGCTACTGATTTCGGGGCATGTAGAGAGTTGTATGTACGCTGGTGGTATTAGTCGGTCATGTATGTAGTCTCTTCTACTTCTTTGTGTGCCCCAAAAGTGTCTGGTTTAACGGAGAGAGAGAGCGCAGCTCGCGTGTCAACTCAACTACTGTGTGCCGGAGGTGAGTCAGTTGTTTACTACCAAATTACAATTTAATAGTTTATAAGTAACGCGTCCCCCCTCCCCCTTCGACCCGCCCGCCCGCCCCACTACCAAAAGCACTAAAAGCAAAAGCACCACCATATATATATATGTATAAACCACAAATGGCCCATGAATGAAATAACTCAAACAGGTTCCTCAATTGCAGTCTTTCTATGTCCATGTTGCTTGCAATTAATTCGATCGATTTTGATCATAGCCAAGATTAGAAGTTGGCCCTGAAAGCATTGTCAGCTAAAGGAGAACGTGCGAAACAAAAAATGACCACAAATTGAAACAATTGGACTATGAAATTACGAAATAAATCTACAATACCAAAATATTGAGGTTCGATCTAAAGCAATTTAACTTATGTATAAGTCAGTAATGGGATCTTTTACAAGCACCGCGTTTGGGCAATGTCATGAAGGCAAATCAACTGACTGTTTTGTTAGATTTTGCCGCCTACAAAGTAGAATATGTGTTAATGAGCTTGCTTGCTTATTTCAAACAAGAGTAAACTGTACCATATGGTTTTTCTCCAGTTCGACCAAATGGTTATAAACCATAGTTTTGGTTGATAAAATAACCGAACCACGGTTTTGGTTAGGTATTTCACTTTAAACATATCTAGCCGAATTTATAAATATTTTCAGATGTTTTTATTTTCGAATTAATTTGGATCAAAAACCAGATTTAAGTCACTAAGTATTTGCTGTATATTTATTACAGGGGTCGGCGCGTCGCTATTTACTGTGCATACAAAAGTGCTCAGCAGCAACGCAGTTGGCTCACCCACAGTAAACGCTCGAAGCTGCTCTAATTCGTCAACGATAACGTGTGTAAAATGAGCCTCGTGTCAGTGTCAAAATGTGAATGTGTTTTTTGCCGGCCCCTGATTTATTATACAGCAAAATTAAATTGTTTCGAAATCTTAAAAGCTTTTTAAAAATTGTGTTCAAGGATTGTCCGCACGAGCGAGGATGCAATAAAGATATCACCTTGGGAACGCTCTATAAACTGAACCATATCATATAGAAACCTGAAACCGATGATATAATTTTTTTCATTTTCCTGATAATAATTCAACATTTTTCAAATATCCTCATTTCTCTCAAATATCCTCAACTCTTTGGTGAGTTGAAGCATCAAAGCCCTTTATATAGGGAAGACGACCTGAAACATTTTTATTTGCATACCGTATTCTGTTTACGAAAACCTTTTAGAGTTTTAATTCGGCTCAGAATCCGTGGGCTTAACTATTTTTTAAACTTCTTAATAATATTTGTATTATGAAGCTTGTACTTCATGGAAGAGTTTGAATTATTATAAGATGAGTTTATTAAAACCGGTTCTATATATTTGTACAAGATGACTCTAATTAAAACGCTTTAAAAATATCAAAAACTTTCGACCTGTTCTATTCAAATGTTTTTGCATTGGAGAAATGCCATAGGTGAATCACTTAATGTGTCACACTTTAACAGGTGTGCCCACACATTGCCTATGCCAGTGCAGACACCAATAAATATTAAAAAAAAATAATTTGCTAAAGTACAATAATCACAGGAAAAAGATGTAAGAACACCGATTGTAGCCGGTGCTGTTTGTGTGCTTATGGTTCGATGGTTTACAAAAACCATTGTGCTCCTATACTGCGAAAAAAACCAACCTAATATCTATATTGAAAAGCTCTTTTTCAAGAATTATAATAACAAGATTGAAAAATCTTGAAATGAGTTTAAAAATCTTCAAAACAAGATTTATCATTTCGCATCGATTTATCAACCCTCCTAAAGTTGTGTGTAAAGCTTTTGTTGAAAAATCTAATGATAAAGATATAAAGATATTAATAAAAAAAACAAAAAACCAAAAAAAATTTTCGACGTTCTAAAAGTTGGAGAAACATCGATTGTAACATCGATGCATCGATGTTTTTATCTAAGCTGCAGACATCGATGATTTTTTTTCACAATCGATGTTTTTGCAACCCTATATAAACAAGAAATGGCCACGCTATTTTCTTATAAAATTTACTTGGCGTCCATAGGAAAGGTAAGGTGACCGATTTTCGGATCTGTCAATATGCAACTATCCAAAAAAATGTGATTGGACCAAACCCTATTTGGTATGAATATTCATTTACATGCTATAATCAAAAAAAAGTGCGACTTATTAAAACTCACAATTTACCACGATTTGTGACTCCCTCTTTTACTTCAAGAAATCTTCCGACGTCCCTGCCTTAACGACGTGATTTCCAAATGTTAGCGAATTTTTAATAACTGAACAGACCAAACTACAAATAATTTTTATAGCATTATTCGAGAAGTCGCCTCCCGGTGGAATAGTTAATAATCAAGCGCATTTTTCTTCTGTCTGACCATTTATCCACAATTTTACTCCAAACTCTAAGCAACTCCAAAAGCCCCCAAATAGAAACTTTCCAAGAAATTTCTGAAATCCTTACCTCTCAGAAAAGGTGCCACTTTGCAAATTTGCGAGAAGAAGAGAAACACAAAAAATGGGAAGAGAACTTAAGTCTGTCCAAGCTGTCTGAGCCCACTAAAAGAAGTGGCTTAAAAATATTTATGTATTCCAGCAACATCCACAGCTTCTGAAAGGACATTCAATAAAGCGGGACAGACCTTGTCGGACCTTAAAGCCAAAAAATTGGGAGCGTTTAATGTTCCTTTATAAAAAACTAAAAATACTTAAAAAGAAATATTTGATCTAGAACCCTAGAAGGGACATTGGTCTTATCATTTATCAAATTTATATATATTATATATATTCTCTATTTATTTTCAATTTAATCTCAAGCAAGAGAGTGCTTTAGTAAGCTACATCATCAGACTCTTAAAATTTTAAATAAACATCGATGTTTCATCGATGTTTTACTGCTAAAACATCGAAAACATCGATGTACGTAGAATCAGCTTACCAGCGCGAAAAAAACAAAAAACTTGTGGTCGTTGCTACGCAGATCTGCCTCAATAGCGAAAAGCGTTCGGCCGTACGCATAAGCAATTTGTTGTTGCATTCGAGTTTGCGAGCGACATCGGAGAGAGAGAGAGAAAGGAGAAACATATGATGTTGTTGTTGCAAGTCTGTACGCGGCAACAACAAAACTCAGAGCACGCATATGATTTTGTTTCTGCTTTATAAAGGCTTATGGCGTGCGCTAAACCTATACGCGCAATCTATTCCTTTGCGAACTTCTACAACACATGCGTGTCTTGCGGAATGGGCAAGGGTGCCCCTGTTCTAAAGCAAAGTTGGAAGCTGAGATTTTATACCGCGACGGGTGGCGCTAAAAAGTGGAGACCGATGGCGCAGTGAGATGCCATGCCGTGAGTGTTCAGTCCCCCGATGAACTGAGTTCGAGTCCCAGTAAAGGCGCATTAAAAATTTAAGCCCCATACGGACATCAGAAGTAACGAGAAGTTTCATACAAAAATTGAGGGAAGAAAATGTAGAAGTTACAACTTCGCCTCTTGATCTTTTTGCATGTACGGAGGTGCGAAGTTGAATGTTACACTTAACAGACAATGTTGCACTTGAGGAGAAGTGGCCGTGCTTCTACAAAAAATCAACTTGGCATCAAATCAAAATACAGATGATCGAGCAGTGTGACCTACCGCCAACTAAATAAAAAATGGCCTTTTATTTCAAGTATGGGCCTTTAATTTCAATAATTTTTTGAGAAAGAAGGCGCAAAATGTGACCGAAACGCGTAGGAGGAAAATTTAAAATAAAATTAAGTTTTATTTTGGATGAGCAATGACGGCCAACACAACCCAGATTAGCAACCATCAAAATTGACAGAAAATTGGCCCAACGAAAAACACAAAAGAAAATTGGTGTTAACAACTATTTGTCTTTTCTTACTCATATTTGTTTCCTCTTAAATTCGAGTAGTATAAACGATTTAAATCCAAGATTTTTGGATTTAGATTTCAATTTAGAATAAAATCTTGGGTTAAGATAATCAGGTCTACGTCAACTTCTTAAGAGAAGCTTGGCTTGGCCCCGGTGGAGGAGCTGTATAGCCAATTTTACATTTTACGTCAACTTCTGACACCGTTTCTCTTGGTTTCGAGACTATAATCTTGATTTTCTCAGTGTAGGGCATAGGCCTGTGGCCTATGAAAAACCTATTGTTGTGACGGGCGGTTTTTCCTTTGCAAAATTATAAGAAAGATTCGATGTTCAGAATCTGGCAACAGCCAAAAGATATAAAAGCAGTTTCAACTCACAACACACCCAGAATTCAGGATTTAATTCTCACACAAGTAAAGTTCTCAAGTCTTTATTCGGCAAGTTGGCCGATAAATAGCGAAATTTTGCAAGTGTTTGAAGTGTGAAAAGCAACAAAGTCTGCTGATGAATAACAGACATACTATTGCTATTCCAATAAATGTTGTGTTGATTGTATTGACTTATAATTGACCATTGACCTTGAGCCAGCGCTTAAAAAAGCAAACAAATTTGACTAGAATCAGTAACAGGTCACTAAAATCCTTATAGATACCAATTTGACCGTTTCAAAACAAAAAAAAATAAAAACAATAATTGTCTTCTAGCACCCAATTTGGCAGTATATTCTAAAAAATTTATGTTTTCAGAATTTTTATTACCTTGTAGGGACATTAAAATACTCATTTGATATTAAAATAACAAACATTTTCTTTAGTACTCCACATGAAGAGACACATTTCTAAACAGTTTTGAAAACTTTATACTTTTACACAGCAGTCTTATTTACATGCTATAGAGCTAAAAAACGATATGGGAAAATCAAAAAAGTATAATTTAGTAACCAAAAAGTATATCTTTATATCCATTCCAAATGGATCTAATTCTATTTCTTTTAACCTTAAGTTTTGCTCTCTTCTTATCCCCTGAACCTCTCAATTCTGTATTCCCAAAATCGTTACGGGGCGCCAGTTGATTAACGATCCATGTAGTCTGTAATCTGTTCAGACGTTGACAACCCCATTTAATATAGCTAAAATGTTTTGCTGTCATGAATTAATCCACTTAAAAAAATATATATTACATAAGCATTTGGTGCGGGCAAGTCGCTAAGCAAGTTTTCAGGTCGTTGATTTGCTTTTTGTTTGTTTGACTGACCTACCCCAAACCTCAAATCAAATTGGTTGTCTTCTCTTCACTCGACTCTCGTCTGGTTATTTTGTTTTGTTTTTGCGTTTTGTAGGTATTTATATGATGGCATACACAAAAACTGATTCATTGACATGCAAAGCAATGAATAACACAACACACGAATGAACGACCCAAAACATCAGCGCGGAATTTGTATTTATTTATGTAGGCACAAAGTTCTCTTTCCGCTCTCTCAGACTCATTTGCTGTGTTTAGAATATTTATGCGTTCATCGTCTAAATTTTATATTGGGAAACTGGCAGCTCATAGCTCCCATATGGTCTAGTGGCTAGGATATCTGGCTTTCACCCAGAAGGCCCGGGTTCGATTCCCGGTATGGGAAGGAGTATTTTTTTTTACTTTTTTTTTGTTATTTGATTTATATGTTAAGTTGATTCCCCCGACTAACCTTAACACTCAACTCTTTTTCTTAGCTTTTTTCTTTAGTCATTGAAAGAA
Organism: Lordiphosa stackelbergi; assembly: GCA_018904235.1. Taxonomy (NCBI): domain Eukaryota; kingdom Metazoa; phylum Arthropoda; class Insecta; order Diptera; family Drosophilidae; genus Lordiphosa; species Lordiphosa stackelbergi. Next base: position 79,399 of record JAEIFU010000899.1, read on the forward strand.
ACGCCACAGAAACACACACAACAACCAAACAAAGATACAACCAAAACCAAACCAAACCACCACAACCAAACATTCAACAAATTGAACAAATTTGTGGAAACATTTATCACGCGCAAATTGTTGCCATTTGCTCTTATCTCATTTCAGTTAAGGAGATTGGAAATGGTCGCTCACCATTACTGCAGGAGCCACTTTACGGTACACGACCTCAGCCCTACAGTGAGTAGAAGGCGCCTATTCATTTGTAGTTTCTGTTTAGCTGACAAATGTTGTACCCTCCTACTCCCAAAAAAAAAAAAAAAATAAAACTCCATATCCAAATCCCAACTCTCAAATTATAAATGTGGAACAATTTCCACCATAATAATGTGTGTGTGTATGTTTGGTTGTGTGTTAATATATCAAAATTTAATGCAATTTAATTTTTTTAATATTTTATGAGTTGTTCATTGGTTATATCATATTCTAGGGGTTTGGTTTTGGTTTAGAACAGGTGATAAATTAAGCAAATAATATAATTATTATCAAAGAATAAATAAACATCTTTTAATTATTAAGATAACTTTATTAGAAATATTTCTTGTTATAGATTGTAAACCTTTGTAACTATGGGATGGTTTTATCATAAGTAGGCTTTGCTATCAACTAAAGGTTTACAAGTTTTAGACGTGATTTACACGATGAAGCAAACTTTATGAAGTTTTCTCAGTAGGCGAGAGACACAAGAATGATTCTTTGCATTTTGGTTAACAAATCTATCTTGATTTTTAACCCTTCTACTTCTTGAAGTTTGCTTCATTGTGTAAGTCCCGTCTAAGTCCGTCTCTTTTCGATTTCTTTTGTTTTGATTGAGTTTGATTCTTAAAGTTTTATTTCAACAACAAGAGTTATCGATAATAAAAAAAAATCCCTACAAATCAATCATGCATCAAATCTTTCAGAATGAGGAAAAGGTAAACTATTGAAATGAAGAAAGCTTCGTCGTGTAAATGCGGACTAAGTTCGCATTGGCTGTAGAAATTTTTAACTTGTAAATACAGTCCATATATTTAAATAAAATTTTCTTAAAGTTTTAGTTTGGAATTCAGGTAGAATTGATTTTGTCATTTTACAATTCAAAATAATAGCCTTGCTCCACTAGCAAACTTTCAACAATACCTTTGAAACTTGAACGTTTTCTTCTTCCACTAACGAATGTTCGTTACGGTTACCCGCAAATGGTCATAGTGACACTTGCGTAAGCAAAGAACAGCTGATTGGATTGTTTTGATTTGCTATTGTAAGAGAAAGTTCCTCTTCCACTTGTTAGATTTCTGTATATGTTCATCTTAAGAAATGAAAATTTGTCTGGACTAATTACAATCCAAGGGCGTAGCCAGTTTTAATAAACTATTTTGGTTCTCAATTAGCTGTTATTATTGTTGATACTTGGCTTTTCGATGACAAATCGATAGTAATTCAAGTAGTTTAACTGAAAAACAAAAACTTAACGAGCCCAGGCAAATGGCATACACATTTTCATTCTCTATATTCTCTATGTTGAATAATGTCAACAATTTTTAAGCTATCGATCTCAAGCTCATTTATATTCGCCTCCATTATCTATAATCTCTGTTATTTTCATAATTTTCGGATAATAAATAGCGGAGATCTATGCATACTTTTTGGCTTCTTCTTAAGGAACACAACTTTTGTCAAATTAGGTGTAGAGAGTCGTTGGGGCCAGTACAAGTAGGCAAAGATCGCTGACGATTTGGTAGAGATACCAATGAAACAGCTGTACGATCAACTAGCCTCCTTTGTGGTGTGTTGTAATCCTGCTTTTTGAAGTTATGTGCAAGCATAACGAGACCTAGAGCCAGCTTAACCCATTTTACGCCACTGTTAGACTAGTCGAACAGCAAAGTTGCCGTCTTTTAAAAAATTTTTTGACTAGTGAAACCAATTGTTTACGTAAATACATTACTATAGTAAACATGACCAAATTTTCAGCACAAAACTTCACCTTGAAAACTAGAAAATTTAAAAATGTGACTTTTCGAGCAATTGAACCATCTCACCTCGAAACTATCATAGTTAGTTTTTGGTGCAGCGCGGCGTAAAATTGTTTGGTGTACAAATAATTTTTAAATTATTTTTTTTGACGCTTTATTTTTAAAAATTTGTTACTAATTTATTTTCAAAGTATTGTTCATAGCCAACCACTACCCTTTTCCATCTATTTGAAAATTTTCGAATACCATCTCGATAAAACGATGCGTCTTTTGGTGCGATCCACGAATCTATCCAATTTTAATATTCTTCAAAAGAGCAAAAGTGCTGATCCAACAAAAACAAATAGTAGTCGGAAAGGTCAATGTGTGGGCTATACGGCGAGTGGGATAGGACTTCCCATTTCAGCGTTTCAAGGTATATTTTGACCAGCTGCGCAACATGTGGCCGAGCTTTGTCATGTTGCAAAATTACCTTGTCGTGCCATGGCTCGTACTCGGGCCGTTTTTGCTTCAATGCTTGGCTCAAACTCGTCATTTGAGATCGGTAGAGTTGCCCTGTGATGGTTTTACCCGGTTGTAGCAGCTCATAGTACACCACGCCCAATTGGTCCCACCAAATACAGAGCATGACCTTGCTACTGTGAATATTCAACTTTGTCTTCGATTTTGGCGTAAGGCAGGACGGCCTGTATGATTTTTTGCGCCCAGAGCATGTTCCCCGTAAGCTTCTTGAAGCATTTGATGGCCTTCAGCTGCATTTTTCTTCAAATGAAAGCAGAAAAGTAAACTTTCCCGCAAATTGTGTTTTTTTGGCACAAAAATTTACGTATTCGGAGCACACAAAAGCAATGTTGTTTACATTTCAGGGCTGATTCAGCTCTGATTCGGTGCTGAGCCGTACTGAAGGGTAGTGACGACATTTCTTAAAAAATTCTTTAAAATTATTATTTGCTGGTAAAATCTCAGAAATTAACATAAAGAGCGCATTTTGGTCAACGCAGTTGAGTACGCCTTGGTATGTTAGCCGAGCGGATCTAATTTTTGTTAGGTTATAAAGAAAATGTCCATGTATCGATGACTCGATACATGACACTTAGCACTAAGGATCGTTTGATATCCCAGGGAACTAGTTCGCGGCGTCGGAACCCAGGTTCGCTGCAATATGTTAACATTAATTCTAATTCTCTGTTCATTAATTAAGAAAAGGCAATTAATACAATTCTCTAGCTAAGTAAAGAGGTATATGGAAGTCAGACAGAGGCGATTTTAGCAAAACATATCAACAAAACGGGTCACACAGCAGAGAGGATATCGAGCAGACGAATTTTATTTATGCAGCGGCGATCACAGGGGGAAGAAGAAATGAGCAACATCAAAAACAAAAAAGTTAACAATAAAATAAAAAACAATACACACATCGACAATCTATACCCACTGAACCAAAAGCTCGTAAAAAATATCGCTAACGATACTTATGCGAAACATCAACGTGCAAAACTATCGAGAAAACACTCGCAAACGATCCACAAATTAATCACCCGTCGCTCAGTTTGTGGCAGAGAAAGTTTCGTTCTCGATAGCTCGCAAAGGATTCGTTTGCGAGCCTTTTTCAATAGTTTTTGCGAGCCTTCTTCGATATATCTTTACGATTCACTTCACCAATCGGTTGTTCGTTTTTCGTCAATATCATTTTTCTCCCTATTCACATATCGTATTCAAGCTCGAATGCGATAATTTGACGATACTTTCGCCTGTTGTATCACTTTTGAGCTCGAATGCGATAGTTTTACGATACTCTCGCTTGAAGTTCGCTTCGTGGTGCAGTGGGTAGTGCAATACAAGAAAACAATGACGAACACAAGAATAGGTACTTAAATTAATAGTGAATCTGTATGTATGTATGCTTAATTTGATTTATTTTCATGTATTGTATGAAATATACAGACTCCCTGAAGAAGGCAAAAAATTTGCCGAAACGCGTAGGAGAAAAACTCAGCCAAATTATATTTATATTTTGACTGCAGTGAGGACAGACTCCGAAGAAAAAATTTGGAGAACCGTAGGAGAAAACACAGCCAAAAGTGGCTGATTTTAGCAAAATTAGAACCCCAAACAAGTCAATCTTACGCTCTCGTTTTTTACGCAACAACCTATTCGCGATTAACAAGCGAAATTCTCTTTTTGTATATTTATACAAATTCTTGAGGTTGACTATTTTTAAAGGGTATCAAACACGAACTCAAAGACGCGGCTTGCTCATGATTTGACAATTCACGGCTTAAAGTTTTGCTTAAATATTCTTCTAAATTTGAATCATTGCAAAAATTCCTCTATGGCACCCTCATTTCTTGCCATTCAACAAAATTGCCTACATAAATTCATTACTTGGTAAAATAAATGAATTTACTGAGGTACTCACAGACAGACACGTCCTTCACCTGCTTGGAAAACTTTTCTAATGGTTGGCACTTGAGCGTGTGCGTGTTTGTGTGTGTACGAGCGTGTGTACAAATCCCTCATAAAATTGCAATCATATATAAGTTGATTCAACTTTTGCCTTCTACAAAATGCTCGAAAATTAAGAGGAAATAAAAATCAAACACTAATTAACTTGGTCATGGCAAATAAACATTCAACTCCTCGCATCACTCGACCTAATTTGATGTCAAAAGGGGCCAGAGAAATCTATTAACACAAATGCCAAGTGGTGGGGAGGAGGAGGAGGGGGAAGCTGTTTTAAGTTCACAAATAATAGAAATTGACTGGCTGCCATGTTTGGGTGCTAAAACGTGACTCGATAAGTGTCTGCCAGCCGCATCCTGCATATATATGTGGGACCAAGTTGTAATAAGAAGGTAAAGCAATCCTGAAAAGTTGTTGGTAGCTGCCCACTGTAGAGTTACTACATCGCCTCACCTTGTTATAGAGTCATGTATGTGACCTGAGTGTTATTTGCCGATTGGGTTGGGAAAATTGTGTCAGCGACAAACGAACTTCGTATGTTCTCTACCAAAATGTGGTAATCGATTCATTTCGAAGGCGCGTGTGAAGTGCAAATTTAATTGATTTTTTTATGACGACCCAAAAAGCAATTGTAAGCCTGAGCTCAAAAAACTTTGAAAGGAAGCTCTGCAGCGCCTGAAGGCCTTACCTAGTTAGCAACTTTTGCATTATCTAAAAACCACAAACTACTATAAACTAAAAAAGGGCCTCCTCTTCCCTGTGTTTTGGCCAAACTTATGTAACCTGCCGCCGGGCAGCAAAATATGCTCTTACTCTCTCTTTCGCTTTGCCTTGATGTTTTAATTTGTGCGTAAATAAAATTTAAGCATTGCTTTGCTTTTGCATTAGCCCAGGCGGGCATAAACTTTTCTTATTTGTTGTCTTTGGGCTTTGGGGACAAAACTCTGATGCAAAAGATTAAGTAAGAAAAATTACGTCTCCAACTGATGCTTGGCTGCTGGTTTTAATTGCATTTTACGCAAAAGTTTAAGTTGCCTAGGTTTCAATTAAAGGCTTGGGGTTTGGGTTTGGGTTTATCTTGGCCCTCTAAAGAAGTTTCTATACTTATAATATCTAAATACTGGAGGGAGTTGAGCAAACTTTGCTGTTATATTTGTTGTTATATTCTTGGGGAGTTGTTTCGTTGATTTTTCGATAGTAGCCCAAAAAGTTTTACAAGCAAATTTTCTTCTCTATGCTGTTTGTCAGATAATTGGCTCTGGCCAAGGCATTTTCCCTTTTTGTATGTGTGTGTGTGTGGGTGGGGTAAAACTTTTACTTTGGTTTCAGCTTAAAAGTCGAATTCAATTGATTTGGGGGTAAAGAGCTGAGTGGGAGGATGTGGGGGAAATTGGCGCTGTTGGAATTGTAATGCATTCATTGAAAGTTTGTTGAAATACTTGAGGATGCGTAAATGTTTTATTTTCTGTAGTTGTTGTTGTTGTTGTTGTTTGCATGCTTTGGTGGTCGGTTTTGACATGCCTTAAAGGTTTGAATAATGTTTGTGGTTAAGACTTGAGCTAAATATTGGATGGGAGTGTTAAGTGTTGACAAATATTTCAGTTGTTGTTTGTTAAAAATAATTGTTAGCGTGGGAGAAATATTATATTTTAATAAAGAAGACAATTTAAAGAACAAATTGTCAGGGAGATCATATTTCAAAAAATGATTTGTCAAACAACAACAACCCTAAGAAATTTATAGCAAAAACTGGTTATTGCCTTGTGGTGTTTGTGTGCCCATATCTCGGTGATTTAAAAAAAAAAACAATTCTGCTCCTAGGGCATACGATGTGGGCTACAGGAGACTGCACAAATCTCTCTTTTTCTTTGATTAAATCATACAAATATTCCTACTCACATTTAATAAATCATTTGCGTCGAATTTAATCGGCTTCATACCGTCAAACGCATTGAAAGGTTGAGTGTGAGTCGGCTGATCGAACATTTTTTATGTTCATTTAATCACCTAACAAAACTCAGCGTTGAATAGAATCAGCTCCATTCCAGCAAACGCATCGAGCGGTTGAGTGTGAGTCGGCTGATTAATCATGTTTTCCAGTAAATCGACTTTTGTGCTCACCAATACAAGCACATATTTCTTTTCTCTTCAATTGGCTGACCCTGCTTAAAATGCCACAGCAAGCTCTCTTTCCTCTCTCTCTCTCTTTCTTTTCCATCTGTGTCATGCAAAAACTCATACGAGGTGTTTCCCTCTCATTCTAAAAAATGAGAACGTGATTAGCGACCATAACGGTTGGAGCCTGTAGTGTCCAGCAAGGAACGTTTAATGTAAGAGGTGCTCTAAAGATTGACAATATTATCGTGGGGCTATGTGCAGGAATCAGGAGAGTCAAAATGAAGTCAAATCGGAAAAGGCGAAAGATTGAGAATAAAAAGATATCGAAGGTCATCACCGTAGAAAAAGCTGACAACCTGAACGATAAAAATTCAAGGAAAGTGTACCTGTTTACGGTAATGGATGAATCAGCAGTCAAAGAGGAGATTTCATGCGAGGTCGGGGGCTATCAGTTGGAAAAGTTCATTGATTCGGGTTCCAAATTAGACCTTTGTTCATTTATATTTGCATATTTTTTAAGAATTTAGGTAAAATATGACAAATTTAATGCAAAATATGCAAAATATGCCAAAATATTTCCTACGTTAAACAAATCGAAAAATAATATAAAACCGATTTAAAGGGTGGTATATATATTAATAGTTGCCCTTTTAGGCATTTTGACCAACTTTGACCATTGATATCTTAAAAACTTGACGTGCTAGAATAATTTTGATAATTGACTTTTACTCAACTTGAAAGCCTTCGTCGAACGTTATCAGCCTCTTCCCGGCCGAGATGGCCCAATATTTGTTAAACTGTGTTTTTGTCAGATATTAAAGTAGAGGAAATGATACACAGAAAAAAAATCACGATATTTAGTATCACACGGGTATTTTGAGTAGCAAATCGGCCTTCATCTGAAAAAATATCAACATGATATTATAGCGTCCATATGTTTAGGTAAAAAGAGTATCACATTGATATGAAAAATTGATATTCAGGCATGTTCTCAATTCCACTTCCACGGCAACCTTTCGAAAGTGGAATTGATTCATGTTCTCGCAACACCAAAACGAAAAAGTTTTTCGTTTTGAAAAGTAATGCTTGTTAGTCGGTGGAATGAAAAGTAATTGACAAATTACGCACTCGTACAGTTGCTAGATGTACATAATGCGAATTTTCCTTAATTCTATGATCAATTTAGGAATTGCTTGTGAAATTTAATTGGTATTCTAGTCTTTAATTGATTTATCTTTTTTTTTTTGTTTAATGTGTCCAGAATTCGGCTTTGCAACCAAAAACGAAAATGAGAACCCAAAAGTCAGCCTCTCTCATTTCCGACTGTTCCATTTTCGATCGTTTCGCTTGGAATTCTGGTTTCTCTTTTGTGTATCTAGTGCCATTTTCGCTTGGTCCAGTGGATTGCGAAAAGTAAAAGGAGAGCAATTTCATTCGAAATTGAGAACACAAAAACAAAACCGAAGCGGAATTGCGTTCGATTTACTTTTCAAAAAGTAGTGGAATTGAGAACATGCCTGATTATTTCGATATTATTAAAGATAGGGTTTCTGTATTTTGATATTTGATTTTTTTTTTTGTGTACTTAATACATATTTATAGGTTTAATAATAATTCAATATAATTGGTATTACAATAAACAACCATAATTTTCTCTTAATTGTTAATTGAACGGCTTCGACGTTTCTCTCCAAAAGCCATTTTGTGAGCGGGAAAGCTTTATTCAACGTCACAAAAATTACTTGGAGCAAAATATTGAATGATATTTTCATATGTGACGGATTCAAGTCCAAACAAATCTTCAACATTTAGATTTAAAATATTATTAATGTTGGAAATGATATTCAAATTTCTCTTTTAAATCCATTCCGAAATCAATACTTTCAGCTGCCTTAAACAAATTCATTGACTTGGCCTCTGTTACTCCCTCCATGCTATCTGCATAAAATGATGCCACTTTCGACCATGTACCCCACCTGGGTATGATCGGTTCTGGTGGCAACTCCTCGTTGAGTATTTGCTTGTTGCGTTGTACTCTGAGCGAACTATTATGCATTTTTTTTTTTAGACATTATATGAACGAGTTAGCGTCAGGAAACGATGTTCTTACTTTTTCCGTAATTAAATTCAAACCGTGTGCCAAACAAGTTTTGTGTATGAGATTCGGTTAAAAAACTTTTCTATTTTTACCAGCAGCATCCGTGAAGAGCACCAATACTTTTGACTCCTTTCCGTGTGGCCACAGAATACGAATGCTGTCGTTCACAAATCGAGAAACAGTTGCATTATTTACTTCTTCCAACTGTTTACACGACAATAAATGAGCATGAAGATTAATTTTCGCTCAATGTTCCTAAAATCAAATTCTTATATTCTTCTGTATAGCTTGCACCTTATTATTTAACGAGTTATTTAATTTTTCAATGAAATTCGTTTATGTATATATTTAGCATATTTTTGTATTTTTTTTATTGCATATATTATTGCATATTTTGCATATTTTTCGATATGCATTAAAATTTGTTATATTTGAACGATTAAAGGTCTAAATAAAAAGTTTCGTACCAATTTGATGAAAATTATGGAAATATGCAAAATCCGAGGTCTACAAATGTAATCTGATAAGCGAAGAAGTTTGGAAGGTACTATTCAATACTGGGAATAGTTTAGAAAATCGATATCGATCCTATGCATCAGACAAGTTTCTGCAAGTATTTGAGGCTCCAATTTCCGTAAGGAAACATCAGGAAGTAATTGCTACTTTTTATGTTATACAGAATAGTAACAATCTTTGCTGAGCCGTGATACAACTATTAGGCTTAAAGTTCTAAAACTCGTTATGTCCTTAATGACGAGACGTGCTATCAATAGGATTGGAGGAAAAGATAAACGACAAACTTAATGAACTACTATAACAAGACATTATTGAACCAGTTCGCGGCCCATGTGCGTGGTTATCACCAATGGTAATTGCATTCAAGGATAATGACGATATGCATTGTATAAAGTTTTTCAGGCTGAGGTGGTCCATCCTCAAGCTCCAATTTTGGCATCTTTTTCCAGCATTTCGAGCGGTATCTCACCAATATCAGGTGAAATATTGTCTTCCAGGGCTGCAGTTCTGGCTGGCTTGTGCTTGCACTAGCCCCACAAAACATAGAATAGTGGGGTCAAATCACAATAATCTTGGCGGCCAAAGCACTGGTCCAAAACGTGAGATGAACTGCCTACCCACTTGCCTCTCAATTGGTCCATGATTTTGGGTGTCATGTGGCACCGTCTTGTTGAAATACATGTCAACCAAGTCCAATTCTCCCATTCTGGTCAAGTCATTGTCTGTGACGTTGCATATGCAGCTCTTGAACTGCTTCTGGCTGCTCTACAGACCAAATTCGGCAATTCTGTCTGTTGACATACCCGTTGGATCCAAAATGAGATTTTGAAGTGAAAGCAATATTTGTTTTTTCTCTGAGACAAATTCGAGAATTAAATTAAAGGAAATGGCAATATATTACTTTGACTTTGTAACAGAGGAACACGAAGTAAGACGCATTATGTCACTGGTAGAACACAAATGGGCAATAGCGCTGCGACTGTATGACTCTAAATTTTGCATGTTACGAATTAGACGTGAGAGGTAAAAAAATTTACACTGAAAAACCAAATAGCATAAAAATCACCTTTATTATAGTTCATACAACGACAAGACAATTGAAGCCTTACGAATATTTTTTTCCGAATTTTCAAATAAAATTCTTTGCACGAAATCGAGCTGTCTTTGACTTCTTTCTGTGCTGAAGCTGCTTTGATTTCCTAACTTAAATCAACTCGATTTAAGTATAAAATATGCTTAAAGTGGGAATATTCATTTGTTTGGTTTGTGCTTCTCTTGAGTCCCATGTTCTCTGAGTTTTTGGTAAATAAGTGTCCGAATAATTTTTATACTGACTGTGTTATCAACTTTCCTGTGCAAGAAAAGTGAATGTGCAACTCCAACCTAAAATAAATATTTGTGACTTCTTTCACTTCCTTTGAAGCCTGTCAAATGGGCTTATGCATTGTTGATTTTGAAATTTTTGGTCTTTCTTTATTACATTTTTTTCTGTTTGCTATGAATATAAGTGTCGCGCTTCTCCCCCTCCTAATCAGCAAATAACAGCTACTCGGGGCTCCAGTTGCACTTATGACAATGTGAGCATAAAGAGCAGCAGCCGCCAGACTCGTCAAGTGAACTCTTTGGGGATTTGTTTGTAGTTTTCTTGCTCTCTTGCCTAATAAGCATCCTAAGGAAAATATGAGGAGAATTCAATCTTGTGTTTAATTTTCAGTGAATTCTCGTTTCCATTTTCAAACATTTTTACATCCAAGGCAAATTTTCTTCCCTTCTCTCATTGTGTCTTCTCTGCTAATTTGTTTTTGCTTTTGTTTCCGCTTTATGCCTTTATTATAAAATAAATTTCTCTGCATTGCAGAATTTTGAACTTTTTTTCTCTTCTTCATATTTAGCCACAATGAGTAAAAAGTATTTTTAATTTTTACCACAAAAGTTTTTTCATATTTTTTTTTTAATTCTTCTCTTTCTTATGCGAGCAAATGAAATGCTAAAGTGATTTTTATTAAAAAGCATTTACTTTTTAATCTGATAGTTGAGGGGCTTCTTTGCGCATAAATTTTTGTTCTGCGGTTGCTGCTTGCTGCTGCCTTGCATATGCCAGTGAGGTGAATTAAATGTAAATTGTTGTTGTTGCAGATGATTGTGGGTCCAAAAACGTTGTGGTGGCATGCATTAAAATGTGGGCCCCAAAGTATGCTACATTCTGGATGTTCCATGCAATTTCAATTGCAATTCATTATGATTAGCATATTTATGACCTAAGGGACAGGAAGCAAAAGGCTAATCAGAAATTCAACACAATCATTCACACCTACCCCCTTGTCCCAGAAGTCTTCAAACAAAGCCAGCTAGCTAGCTGGCTAAGCCTCAGGTAGATTGTCTGGGACAAAGGAAGCGTTAAGCCAGGCAAAGCCCAACTGAGACTCAAATGGATGGGCAAATCTAGGCAGAGCCACACCACAGAGCGAAAGAGAGGGATTATGTACGTTGAGTAGTAACTTTATAAAAACAAAATGGCCAATCCAGGCCGGAAGTTGTGCGTCAA